>OMKK01035823.1:4665-15343 GCA_900302305.1 Polymixia japonica | reverse complement strand
GTGTGTGTGTGTGGGTGTGAGTGTGTGTGCGTGTGTGTGTGTGTGTGTATGAGAGAGTGTTTTGTGTAAAGGTTTCATGAAACAGTACATCAGTTGGTTGCAGAGTGGAGCTGATCGCATATATACCATGTTGAACACAAGACGGTTCTTTCTAGGTTGTGAGTGTGTGTATTTTTAGTTTGTGTACGCATGTGTGCGTGTGTGTGTGTGTGTGTGTGTGTGTTTGTGTTTTGTTCTCGTGGTTTCACTCAAGAGCAGCAGGGACACGCTTCAGACGTGTGTCCTTTCATTCTAGAGTCCTCCTTTGAGGTCACAGGATCCCGTGGAAACTTAAAATTTCATTGTGGCTTGCCGCAGATAAAGATTGAATTATCTGGGTTCTCCTTAAATCCCCATTCGATTTTTTTTAGTAGGGATGAAAGAATTTGTCTCCAGTGCCTGGGGAGCTGTGTACCCCGCTGTTTGGTAATATCTGAAATTAATTCCTTCACCAGTCCCAGATGTGCCTAAACAATTCAAGGGCAGTGTTAGATCCTCAAATTGAGAATTTGCTGTAAGGCCTTTGTACCACAGCCAGTGATAGCTTTTTGTTAACCATGATTCCATTCATCACTACAGGGTCCCAACAACAACTGGTTTATATTGCCTGCACAACAAACTATATGTGACGCTCAATCCAAACAGTTATCCAAACCCATTAAAGCCACAATCCACGATTGTTTTTGAAGTGCTGCCCTGTTGTGGCTAAACAAGGAATTACACACATTACAAACGTTGTTTTGGTTTGCACGTTGCCTCAGTCAGCGTCAGCCATCTTCCGCTTAGTGAATTTCAGCAGTAAATACAGAGGAGTTTCCTGTGTTTGAGTGTCCTTTTAAAAGTTTTCTCTTTGGTGAAATGTTTCCAAACACATCACACTGTTTACAAAACAAACAGAAGAACGTGACGATTCAAACCAATCGCGGATTGTGCCTTTAACGGAAGAAGAAGAATGAAAATAAATCTTTGAAGGGAAATAAGAAGGCTCCGTCTTGAGTCGCCACAGGAGGAAGGTGGAAGTACAGGAACACGTGTATCACATGGCTTGACAGTCGGGTTTCTGACTTGGATCTGTATATTGAAGGTTTTGGTACAGCAACACGACTCAACAGAGACAAGACCATCACCGGTAAGCAGAAAGATGGTGGCGTCTGCTTATACATAAACCAAAAGTGGTGTAAGAGTGTAGACGGGAGGAAGTATATAAGGCTGACATTGAAATGCTGACTGTGTCTCCTCGCCTGCATTATTTACCATGAGAATTCCCGCAATTCCTGAGCATCCACCCCTGCAAAATGTAAACAATGCATCCAAAGTTATATTGGACATGGTTAACAAGATGGACAAGATATCTACAGATGTGCCTAAATTTCTACTAGGCGACTTCAACCACTGTCTGCTGGATGGTGTTTTACCTGCATATCATCAGTACATTGACTGTCCCACCAACTTAATAAGGTACTAGACAAATATTGTGGTTCTGTTCCCGGAGCATACAGATCCCTGCCCTTGCTGGGCCTTCGTACCATTAACCACAACTCTGTTTTGCAGGCTTCTGCATACCAACCAGTTATTCAAAGACAGAAATCTGTTACTAAAACATTACATACACAGAAACACTCTCACCCAGGCAGCCAGTACAAGTTTCCAGCCAGTCTGTAGCTAAACATCTGAAAGGGATCAAAGTGAACAAAGCTAAAGGGCTTGATGGAATATATGAAAGGACATTAAAAGATACTGTGCCGATGATGTGATGAGTGATGTATTCCAGCTCTCCTTAGAGTCTGGGGTTGTTCCTGATCTGAAAGTCATTCCAGTTCTAAAGATCAGTAGACCGAAAATCCTCAATGACTTGCGGCCTATAGCATTAATATCACTAGTAATTACAACTCTGGAGAAAATTGTAAAATCTGAAATTGTTGAAGACAGTGTTATTGTGTCTCTTCTCAGTCAGTCAGATCAATCACATGGACCCATAACGCAAGAATTTGTGGACTGGTACGACAGATCGTTTTTAGATTTAAATATATCCAAAACTAAAGAAATGATAATCTCACCAAAGCACACAGTCTTCCAACAGTCATTGATAGTGCGAGTGTTAAAACTGTCCAGACCTACAAATACTTGGGAACTGTGTTTGATGACAGATTGAGATTTAGTGAAGTACAGATGTCATTGTGAAAAAGACAGCGTCTCTACTGTCTACGTCAATTAAACTCAGAGAATAGACCAGAGAATATTGACATTTTATTCCTCTTTTATCTAAAGTATTTTAACTTTTTGTTTTATTTGCCGGTTTACCTCAAAAGTCCTCAAAAAAGCATAGAAGATTATTACCGACCCCACAACACGTCCTCTATGATGACTTTAAGCTGCTACCATCAGGAATGCGTTTCAGATTGCCTGCATGCAAAACAAATAAAAGGAAGTTTGGTTTTATTCCAGAAGCCACAAGAACTGTGAACAGCCACAGGACAAGAAACGGTCAGTTTACCTTGCATATAAAGTGCTGCAGGGATGATGTATTTTTATAACCCGGAAGTTAGCATCGCCCTGGTTCCCCCGACAAAGAGCCAATGGGATTTTTTCATTGGATTATTGCAGAAAATAAGCTCGGTGGCAAACAAAAGTTTATGATACGTTTTGTTCAGCAAGATAATCTTCACAAACGACCACCGCTTTTGTGATTTTTGAAGCGTAAATGCAATCGGCACAAGTACAAAAGCTATCCTATCTTCAAAACGACACGTAGTGTCTGTAGTATCCATATGTTTGGTATCAATTCGCCCGCCCCTAACATTGACCATACATGGTCCAGTCATATGCTAGGTTTTGACCTAGTCTTGTTTTGACATAATGTGCCTTCATGGTGTCGGATATTGTTGACCAGGTATGGATTGTCCACTGTTATTAATCCTTGTGTATGTCTTTCTAACATACTTGTCATGTATTTTTAGACTGGTTTTTTATGTGTGTAAATGTCTATCATCATCATCATCATCATCATCGTCATCATCATCCTTGTCGCTCTTGTCGGTCATTGCTGCTCCCAGTCCTTGGAACACGAGTCCCGCGTCCCTGGAGATTGTGTCAGGAAATGTATAAGATCTGTTTCCTCTGACTGATTGGCGAAGCCGCCATAGAAGGACATCAGATATTATTTGATCCTTTGCACGATAGCAGCGACCTGCGAAGATTGCTCTTCTGCCGCCGTAGTTATTGGAAGCAGTTCACTATAGATCTGTTCTTTTGTTGGAGGATTTTTCCAGGGGATGTTCTTAACTGTCTATGTGTATTTCTGTTTGCACGCCCGCTTGCCTTGAATTGCCCCTTAAGGGACGAATAAAGTATTTTGAATTGAATTGAATTGAAGTCGAAGGCACAGAAACCACAATAGAAATGGAGAGAGGTGAAAACAGAGGGATCAGAGGGGTTTTTTAAACCTCCAAGGTATGCTTAAAAATTCTTCCCAGGTAGGGCTTACTCCATAATTCAACACGGTTCAGAGTCTCATTCTCCTCCACCACACACACACACACACACACACTATAAAATCCAGTACACTGTGTGAGTGCCCTTTGCCCTAGCCCAGTAGATAACTGTCTGTGGAAGTGAGTGGTTCTGAATGTAGATTCGGCATCACGGCCTTCATTCAACTTGCGAACAGAACAAGAAGCAGGCGTCGGCAACAGAGTTCGGCTTTCATGCTTTTGTATAATTTCGAAAGGGCTTCTGTTTCAATAATAGGTTGTATTTGACCGCTCTCTGGTAGTTTCGCCAGCGGTCCATAGCTGGGTTTGTAGAAAGTTGAAAGTCAAGGAAACCATTTCAATTCCTTCTTCTTCTTCTTGTTCCTTCTTCCGATATATCTTGTACACCTCCTCCCCGCTCCTCCTCACTCTCTCTCTCCCATCTCCCCATCATTCTACAGAGGAGCAGAAGCCTTGTCTTTAAAGACTTTAGCGTTAAACGGGGGGTACGAAAAAAGAAAAAAAAAAGTCCAATAAAGTAAACAGGGGAGATGATGTAGTGTGACCAACCTGACTTGTCACACAGGCAATCCTTCTAATAGAACCTCAGTGATTTATCACTGAGACTCTCCACAATAGAGGCTGTAATGGGCTTTATTCATATTTTTATTTTATGAAACAGGATGAAAGGGGTCACAGTGGCCATTAAGCAGATTAATGGTATGTGTTGGGTAAAGAAGATGCTATAAAACCTTAAAAGTTAATGCTTTCGTCTGCGGACCGCGAGCCCTGATGGAGTGGGAGGGGCCACATGCAGCTAATAGACATAATTCAGCCAGGTAATGCCGGATCACTGGAGACAAGATGGATAACGCTTGGCAATGTTATGGGGTATGTCGTGGTATGCGGGCACATTTATGAGGATTATTTATGTGCTATAATGAAGAGCATAATGAAAATTGGACACAACTATAAATATGAGAAGGGGAAGTGTAATGTGGAGGGATAATCATTGATGCAATTAAGGTGTCATGCGCACACGATGGGAGCCTAGCCTCCCCAGGCTTTCTCCTCTTCCCGCCGCCGAGGGTGTATTTTATCCCGGAACATCACATTTAATCAGACCGGGATGTTATTGTAAATTCACTGGTCCAGGACGAGGAGGCTGGCGTTTTAAATATGTTAAAGCCGGGACGATAAAATCTTTGGTTCATCTGGCTCTAAAATTGTTTACATCTATTATTGGATTGTTAGCGCCATTTCTCAAGCTAAATACTAGCGTGTGTGTGTGTGTGTGCGCGCGCATGTGCCTTTCCCTGTGCATGCACTTTTGTTTATGTATGTGGGACTATTTAAAAAAAAAAAAAGTCAGACAGTCAGGACTGTCACTCTGTGGATGAGGGAGACAGAAGGAAGGAGGGGCCATCCAGTAGGGAGACAGAAGGAAGGAGGGGCCATCCAGTAGGGAGACAGAAGGAGGGAGGAGCCATCCAGTAGGGAGACAGAAGGAGGGAGGGGCCATCCAGTAGGGAGAGAGAAGGAGGGAGGGGCCATCCAGTAGGGAGAGAGAAGGAGGGAGGGGCCATCCAGTAGGGAGAGAGAAGGAGGGAGGGGCCATCCAGTAGGGAGAGAGAAGGAGGGAGGGGTCATGGGATACGGTAGGGAGAGGGATGGAGGGAGGGGTCATGGGATACGGTAAGGAGAGGGATGGAGGGAGGGGTCATGGGATACGGTAGGAAGAGGGATGGAGGGAGGGGTCATGGGATACGGTAGGAAGAGGGATGGAGGGAGGGGTCATGGGATACGGTAGGAAGAGGGATGGAGGGAGGGGTCATGGGATACGGTAGGAAGAGGGATGGAGGGAGGGGTCATGGGATACGGTAGGAAGAGGGATGGAGGGAGGGGTCATGGGATACGGTAGGAAGAGGGATGAAGGGAGGGGTCATGGGATACGGTAGGAAGAGGGATGGAGACAGATGAGAGAGGGAGTGCGGGGAGCTGAAGTGACCCTGCAGACCAGCTGCTGATAAACTGCCATCGCTGAACGCTCCGTCAGCTCTGGCTCTCATCTGTCAATGTCATACTGCTGTACTACACCCTTCTCTCCTCCTCCTCCTCCTCGTCGCGCTCCTCATCCTCACGCCCCTCGTCCTCATTTGCTCCCGTCTTCGCGTCGTCCTCCTCCTCCTCCTCCTCCGTCTCCCCGCTTTCGTTTTAGCCGTTTCGCTCACGCCGCGCGTTTCGAAAAATTCACCTCTCTCGCACGACTATCTATCCCGCTCTGAAGGTTTCGCCAGCTGCCTCTGCCCCCTCCCCGTCGAACAAATTCTTTCATATACTTTACGCGTTTACACAATGATCACTGCTCGCGGCGCCTCGCCAGAAATGACTTGACAGCCATTACATTTCTCACAGATCCAAGCAGAGTGGGATCACTGGGTCGCTGCGATTCACGGTAGATATCCATAGATGATGAGTTATGGCTCTCGTGACACACAGTCTTAGCGCCGTGAACGCCGACGTATGCAAAGTGGCTGCGAGGATTAAGTGGGGCCGGCGTATCCAGGCAGGGTAGTTCTCGCACTGTTATCCCTTGACCCTTGGCCACTGGCATTATTGGATTGATAGCCCCTGGCTGGCTGTGCGCTATGTGCTGTAACAATGAGTTTGGCACAGGTACGTACAATATGGCAGAAATTAAACGAAAGCGTAAGGGGGACGCGGGGTGCTCTGCCTAGTGTTTTGTTTCTAAAAAGAAATGACTCATTACTGTTGATAACTGAAAACCTAATATTCCAGGTATGTGACCTTGCCTGTTGGATTCTTGCCAAGTGTCCAAAACTAAAATACACAAAGGCAGAGAATGCTACGACCTCCCCACGCAGTAAGGGAAAAGGCACAAGTCCCCCGGGTTAATCAGTCTAATAGCTACTATTCTGGCTGTCACAGCCAGGCCCGAGACAGCCGCTTGCGAGCTCAGATGACTTTGTTTTGTCCCTGTCTGAGAATGCCTCGTCTTCAAACTGATTGGCACCGTGTGGCTCGAAAATGGAGACACACATACATTGATCTGCGTTCAGTGTAACAGATCAAATTGCCCCCTCATGCCTGTACCTGCTTTTTCATGCCAATGTGTGTGCGTTCGCGCGCATCTGTGTTTGTGTGTGAGTGATCGCGCTCGAGTGCTTGCGTGTGCAATGCAGCATCCTGACTCCTGGGCCAAACCCTGTCATTTTGCGCCTGTCACATTCTGTTAAGTGTGGCTCTCACTCCTTCCTAAATCCCCCACATCCCCTTGTCGCCTCCGACGTCAATCCAGACGCTCGTAAACAACGTCTCTCAAAATGGCATCCGATTCATTACACCCCACTGCACAAAAAACACACAGATGCGCGCGCATGCACACACACACACACACACACACACACACACACACACACACACACACACACACACACAAGCACATGCACAGTGGGTTCTGGTGAGCTGCCAAATCCCAAGCTCAACTTCTCTTCTAGCATACCTGTACCTTCCTGCTGTCCACCAGGCCTCTAACATACGCCTGGACACTGTTATAGGAAGCATCATACCATACCACGAACGCATAGATTTCTAAAATGGTTGGCCCGAGTGGAAATCAATCCACTAACCGTGCTAGCATTAAGCATCACGCTGTACCCACTGAGCTAGCTGAAAAAAACAAAAACGATTAATTGCACAAGAAGAAAGACAAAGAGAAATGAGACAAAGACAGAAGATGAAGAATATGATAAATCAGAATAGGAGCAGCGAATGGTCAGGGGTGTGACAAAAGGACAGTGTCATGACAACCAACTGCGGAATGAACCAATATTTAATTTTGTTAATGCTAATGTCGGTTACTATATCAACCCTGATGATGAAGCTACCTGATTAATTAAGTGTGCACAGCCATTCAATCACAACTGTGGAGTATGAAGGATTACGATACGTAGCACGCGAACCAATCCCAATGGATTGTGCATCACCTTACACATGAGACTATACATGAGTGGGGATATGCTAAACATGTTTTGGTTGTTTGCTAGCATTGTAATTACATACCAAGTCAATCAGTAAATGCCTGAGGGCTCATCATTTATATTGATGAAGATGAATGAAATCCGCTAATTTTGTCTCAAGTTGCACAGAAAGTACAAGTATCCACAGATTTTTGTGGGTGGATGAAGCCACTGCATTAAAATTCTGTTTCATTTCACTTCAAAAGAGGCTTATACTGTCGGACACATTTATCTTTGAAAATTTACCCCTTTGAATGATGCCTTTATTAGGATTGCCTGCTGTATACTTCCTGGAAATATAGAGGTGAATACTGAGCCGATGCTGTACTGGGGAAGATAAAGATTTATTTGATTCATCTCAAAGTCAGGTTAAATTCAGCCTAAACTTTGGCTGAAATGGGTTGAGTTTAACTTATGTGAGGTGAGGTTTATATGCACAATAAAATAGAAGCTTGAATTACCTCGGATCAAAAAAATGAGATCAAGGAAAAATACAATTGTGATATACACAATAAAAGTAAACAAAATACAAAGAAAAAATTAATCTGAGAAAAAAAATATATTGGTACTTTTCTAAAAAAAGTAGTTTTACACATTAAATAAATGCATTTAGATAATGTGAATTATCTAAATTAATTTATTTTTACTAAGTAGACTTCAAATCTTGGTCATGACTTGAAACACACATTTTAATACGTATTTCATTGCAGAAGTAAAATGGCACAATAAAATGCTTTTCTTCCAGCGAGAGATAGTAGCTCAAAAGGTTGTGCGCCGTAGGTGGATGAATGAATAAAATTATGTTATTTAGCAACTTATCTCAGCATTGGCCACCATATGATGTAATCCTTTACAAATCATACACTAACCTTGAACATATTCTGTTTCAAACCAAAGTTTCTTCTCTATTAAATATGTGGATTATAATTATCATTGCTGGAGTGTCCTGTGTTAGTTAGTGTGGCCATATGCTCATCTCCCTCTGCCTCACAACAGCTGAATCAGTAGTCATCTCTTTTAACCAGAAAACACAATATGACAGCTTTTGGCATAGCTTGTTCTCTCATCTTAATGCCAACGTGGGTGCCAACACCCTGTCTTGTCGTGAAGAGGAGCGGTGCGCCAGTAGGTGGCAGTATTGCTCTTTAGCAGATCTCACACAGGGTTCTTTGGCTTTGCACTAAAGGCCCAACATTGATGAATTTGTTTATAAAATGTTGAGTAGACTTTGGTGTATTGGCTTTTGTCCGCTTTGGCTCTGTACCCCCCGGTCGCAGACAGATTAACAGATAAATGGATCACCATAGAGTATTCCAATGTGAGGTGCAGTAGGGATCAATACCTATTGTCCAGTAATGGCTTCAGAGAAGAGACAAGGATCTCTACCTCTCTCTCCAATCTTACAGTCTCTCTCTCTCTGTCTCTCTCTCTCTCTCTTTCTTTCTCTCTCTCTCTCTCTCTAAAATTTTGGATGGAGGATATCATAATATACTTTTTTTCAATTGTGAAACAATGTGTTGTATGCATTGAAACAGTTCTACAATCAAAGCAACGCTCCTCCATTGTCTATGATAAACAATGAAACTACACTTTAGTAAGAAAAAGCCTATGGTGCCTTGAAAATTCTCTTACACAAAGCAATAGAAAACCTTTCAAACTTTGCTAAATTGCCATTGGTTGTTAAGGCATATTGTTAATTTCAATGAAAATTAATTTCCTTTCATTTCAATTTTGTAAGGTCAACTAACTTTGAATAGCTACACGACAGTCCACCATTATCATTAACTGTGTCCTGATTGGGATTGGCCTTGAATGAACTGTTTATATGCTTGAAATAGAACAGGAAATTATGGCTGAAAACCTTCTGGGAAAATGATAAGGAGAATCCTCCCTTTTTAATGAATCAATTGTGTTTCGAGCAAAAGAAATTAATTACATACCTAAATATCGTTTATTGAAATAGACAAAGAAATTAAACACTTGGCAATCAGTTGTGATAGAAAGACACTTAATTTGTCATATAAATTAAATACTGGATGAAACATCATTAATTAGCTGGAACAATAAGAGAGTAGTTATTGGAAGGGTACATTGAAGGGTAAAGGCATATGGTAGTGATCAACGCTCTTGTGTTCAATCAAACTTTGGTCTTTCGGATAAAAAAAAGCACAACAACGAGCAGATCCATCTATGATGGAGAAACAGGACATTTACTTAAATTCATTCTCAGTCAAGCAGTTGTCAAAAAGATAGGGCGCCAGAGATAAGGGTGCTTTGCGTTACAGGCGGGGAATGGATGTATGTGTCTGTGTCTGCAACTGCTGTACTGTTAAGAAAGATTTCCTGCCATCGCTGTGGTTCGTGGAGAAATAAGTCAATCATTAAGGCTACATAATACTTGTTTCTATGGTGTTCCTTAGCATCCTTTAACTATACTAAAGTCTTTCTATTTCCAAAATAGAACATCTGCACAATATATATATTATGTTGGCTGTCCTCAAGAGTAAATACATAAGATTCAAGACCAAAATGTCAACACAAATGATACTTAGTTGTTAAGTTAGACTGAACTATCACTTTGTATGCAGCGTCCTATTTTAAGGCTCTGACTCTTAGACAGGCTCTTTAAGAGTCACACCATGAAGGTCATCAGTAATTCAAAACCACACCACACTTACCGAGCATCAAAAAACCTTTCTCAGAAAGAAAAGGACGCCTCTGTTTAACATGTTTAATGTCAACCATGTGAAAATGGTGATTAATATTTCATAATATGAATTAGAAATCCAGTTCAGAAATGGATAAAAAGAATCAATTTCTGTGGCTTGCTAGTAAAAATAGTCCTCAGTAGCCAAGGACTAGCTGTAGTTTACAAGCTACTGACAGTGGTGGGATCATTGTAGAATGTAAATAGAAATGTACTGCCTGTCTGTCTGTCTGTCTGCCTGCCTGTCTGTCTGTCTGTCTGCCTATCTGTCTGTCTGTCTGCCTATCTGTCTGCCTGTCTGTCTGTCTGTCTGTCTGTCTTAATGAGGATGGGTGTGAGTGCTTGAGAGGTGAACTTGGAGTTCCGCAGAGATACAGTTTGTGGAGTTGGGTGCAGTTGAGTTAGGTCAGGGCCAGTTCTGC
>OMKK01035816.1:0-14318 GCA_900302305.1 Polymixia japonica | reverse complement strand
TCTCCTCCCATGATCATGTCAAGACCTTGGGGAATTGTTAGAGAATAGTTTGGTGATACAGGTTGAGTCACGATGAAGCGTTTCAATGAGATGTTCCATGGTCATCAATCCTAGGAGAACATAATTATTTTCCTGATTGTATCCTAACCACATGCTGTGAGCTGTCCTTCCTGACCCTCTAGTATCTTGTGATATCAAGGTTGAGCAAACAGCACCAAATCCCACATGAGCTTTATCGTGGAAATTGTTATGGTCAAGCTTGAAATGGCTGAACTTGGAATAGGTATTGCAAAACTGCAGTATCAAAAAAGCAAAGTCTTTCCGCTATGTTTGCACTTTTGCAGTATGCATGTAAATGAAGAATTATAGTATTATTATGGTCAATGATTGAAAACCAAGACTAGGAAAAACACAGCTGTATCTTTATTATAGTAAAATAGTGATGAATCACCACCATGCATGAACGCAAAAAACATGAATGAGTTATAATTTATGTATAATTTATTTCATATTGTATGTGTGTTCATACTCTTTTACATGGATAATCATTTCAATTTCAAGAGTCCTGTCCATGCTATCATCTCCATTCAGTGACTGTGGATAACCTAATAATTGCCCTTGTTTTGATGGGCTGTTGTCTGCCAACATCTTAGTTTCACAACTCTTATTATTGTTATATTAGACACATATACATATATACTATCCTACACCAAACAATATGAAGTTGTATTATTGGGCTATATTATCGAATGCGCTCAAAAAAAATGTCTAGGCCATTATTGACACAGCAGTTACAGTTGGAATCAGTCCAAACAACATTTTTCAGAAGAACCAGTTATTTTATTCAACCTGAATCACCTCATATCAAGATGTTTCAAATCATCTGTAAGAGAGTTAGTATGCTCCTTGCACTACCTGGTGCATTGAAGGGGAACTGAAAGGAAGGAAGGCCTGATAGCAATAGGAGCAAAATTGCTTCTAACCTTTTTCCAGATGTGATTTTGAAGAACACTGGCATGTAAAAAAAAGGAAAAGTCAAGGAAGGAGGGTGCTGTTACTTTATTTAGCGCTAAGATTTTTTTTTTTTAAATGCATAGCGGCTGGTCCTCCGACGCTTCTAGTGTTAATTGCAACAATAAACAACAATAAGTTACTTTAATTTGTGTCAACTATAAATCCAGATGATAATCATTGCTGGGTTAATTCACAACATAATTATTCCTCAGGAACTACTGCAGAGTTGCCCTCTTAATCAAAGATTTTGTTGAGAACAAGGTGACCGACATGCTGAGTAGATTATATGCAGAGGACGGCCATTAACAGTCTTACACCTGGGAGCTGCCTGGCTGGAGATTGCTGACACATTTACCTTCAGGCTGTAAAGTCCTTCAGGGATTCTCTTACCTACTGTATGTCCAGGTTGACAGTCTTGTTGACTTACTGTCTGGTTGGCTGACTGCCTGATTGACTTACTGACGGTCAAATCAAGATCCTTCCTCATTCTACCCAGGCTGCATGAGGTCTGAAACCAACTGTATACTGGTTGGCTGACTGGTTTATAGGCAGACTGTATAACTGGTTCTAACTCTCTCTCTCTGCGCCAGGCTAGCTACAGGTATTTACCTGGCTAATTAGTTAGATGATTGGCTGAGACCTGGCAATGCATTCACCATCATATAAGGTAGTCTTACAGGATCATTTAACTGTACATGCAGGCTGACTGGATTACTGACTGATTCCCTTGTTGCCTTAGTGTCCTCTGGTTGTACTGATCTGTTAAGAGGTTGTCATCCTCACTGTTTCCTGTAGCCTGAGGCGTGCAGACGCACTCACCTTCACTGTAAAGCTATATATCTCACGCTGCTTGCCTGGCTGCTGTAATGACTGTGTCACTTTGTGATTTCCTGGTTTCCTACTTTACTGGACACGTCCATCCTTCATACAGGAATGCCAGCATAGTTTTAATCTACATAATGCAGCTGGCTTGATGACTGTCTGACTATCTGGTTTACTGAAGTATTCTATTCACAAAACTAAAGAATGTTGCCAAACTCTTTAGTCAGTGCAGTGTAAGGTAGGCTAAACAAAACACTGTAGGCTAGTAAACAGTAGCCTTAAAACAAGATAGATTCATCTGTATTGACCTACCTAATGTTGCATTAAATGGTCAGGAGATAGCGAATTATCCGTATATGAGTCCTCTGAGAAAAATATTGAAAACTTGCTGCTCTACAGACATATGTCCATTGAACGTTTTAGGGGAAGAGGTTTAGAGCTTAGTTCCATGTAATGATAGAGCCTTCACAACGGTGGAGAGGGAACAGTACAGGGCAGTATTATAAACCCTCCTGTCGTTCTGGGCATTTAGACTCCAATTCCGACTTGCTCCAGGAATTCTGAATGATAGTTATTATGGGAGGGGAAAGTGTGTCTACTTCAATTCCAACATCCAGGTTTTTTTCATCCTAGTCCGGATGAAAGCCCCTTCTTCGACTCGTTCGTGTTTCGATTATCGCCACGCCGAGCGAGGCAAAGGGAGACGTCAAACCAGAAGAGAGAGTTGAAGCGGGGACACGGTCGCGAACAAGGGAGAGAGGGCGGGGAGAGAGTGGGATGCAAACACTCATAAAGGAGGAGAGGGAAATTAAAATAATGAGGCAGGTAGACTGTCTCATCAGCGGTGGACCTGCTGTTCTAAGGTCAGCCAGAGCGATTTAAGAGGAATACCAATAGCATACTCGCTCCTTTGTTCCTGGACAGTCAAGTCAGTAAACTTAATTTGTTTCAACTGTATCTGGCAAATAGAGGTCACTCCGTTGTGATTGGTAACACCTCGTCCTCCCCAAGTTTTCTCGAATATGGCGATCCTCAAGGATCAATTCTAGGCTCATTATTATTCTCCATTTACATGCTTCCACTTGGAGGCGTCGTGCGTGAACATAATATTAATTTTCACTGTTATGCTGGTGATACACCGATCTATGTACCCTTAAAACCAAGATATTCCAGCAGCCTTGATAGCCTCAAGGACTGTCTCTCGAATATTACATGCTGGATGTCCCAAAACGTCCTCCAACTCAATGACAGCAAATCTAAGATTGTTCTGTTTGGCCCACAAAACTCCATGAGCCTGATTCATAGCACACATGGTAGCCTTTCAGCCAATGTCAAGTCTGTGGCCAGACGTGTGGGTGTAATATCTGCTTTGATGTTCAAGTTAAGAGTCGGTCAGTCCTGCTTCCTTCAGTTGAAGAACATCTCCAAAATAAGGTCCTTCTTCTCCTTTGCTGACCTCAAAAAGTTACCCATGCCTTTATCTCATCCCACTTAGACTCTTGAAATGCTCTCTATTCCGGCCTGAAATCCCTCTGTCCCTCTCCTAGTTCAAAATACTACCGCAAGGCTTTTAACCAAGGCCAAGAGACAATGGCATATCACCCCCATTCTTGCTTCCCTCCATTGGCTGCTTATTAGATAAGAGAATTGATTTTAAGACTTTACTTATAACCTTCACGGCACTACTTGCTCTGGCCTCTAGCTACGTCACTGACCGTTTAACCGCTTACGAGCCTGTGTGCAGCCTGAGATCACGGCACTGTGACTGTTCGTGGCTCACAACTTGTGTCTAAAGGTGACTGGGTTTTGCTCTCAGGTTCCCAAAGCTTTATCTGTTTTTAGTCTATACTTTTATTTATTATTGTTGAGCACTTTGTAACTTTATTTTGAAAGGTTCTATACAAACATTATATTGGAGTTTCTGAAAAGCAAGAGTAATTCTGTAATTGCTTGATGCAAACTGCCGATTGATGATGATTGATGCCACTGAACATTCAATTACCTCCCGTTGGAAATTGTCAATGTGGTAAGATGTTTGTGTTCTATATAGTCTACAGAAAACACACTCGCTCTTCACATGGATTACATCCCTGTGTTTATTTATTGACTGTAGTTTGCTGCCAACATCAGAGCAGCAATTAGTAGCAAATTAGTCCTGCTACCCACTCAGTGTGCCAACTGCTGGCTATGTACTCTGTACAGCCCTTAACGTCAAGCCTGTTTGGCTTGAGAGCCCCCAACATAAAATGATGCCTGTTACAGGTGTACATTCACAGAATGGTGAACTATGTTATTTTGTTCATCAATTTTGATTGATTGTTATTTTGATTGTTTTCATATTTCATTTTCAGGCAGTTTAACTTGATTATTTATTGGAAGAAAGGTAAAGGCTGCAAATACTCAGATAAAGAATAAAGTTTTGCATTAGAAGATTACATTCCAAAAACCTTGTCATATTTACATCCATAAAGTTGTTTTTTCCTTTCCCTTTGAAACCACATTAAGGGGAAAATTAAGTTTAATTTGAAAGACAAAACCAAAACAGAAAGCCTGCCTTGTCTCAGGTGCCCTCGCTACATGTTTGTTCCCAATATGCATGTTGGCTCAAATTAAAATTGAATGATCAGGAAGCACGGAAGAGGAAATGATCACGACTCTCACACCCTGACAGACGGACCAACTGATGAATCACTAGCTGAACTGCTCATGCTTCACAGAGGGCAGGTAATATTATCGTGCACAAAATGATGTGTTTGATATTCAAGGTGGTGTTTGTGTGAGCGAATCAATAAGTAAGTCTTAGGTCTGAAACCTAAGGGAAAGGGACACAGATCGCTTTCTTTCTTTGAAAGGCAATGTGACTTTTTCTCTCTTGTCTTCTGCTTGTGTCAAATGTGTCACCCCTTTCTGTCTCATCTATTCACTTTGATTGATATATTCTCTCTAACACATATGATACATAGTATAATCTCTCCTTGTGTTCTCCTTGGTTCGTACCTCAGCCTCTTGGAGCCATCTGTAACTGAGCTCCCTACACATGAACCATAGCTGCTGAATTCACTGCTCTCTGAAAACCTAGGGCTCGTACACAGTGCTGCCTGCCAGCCCCTTGAGGCTAAAGTCAGCACTACAAAGTGGACATTACTGGTAATTGCCCTCATTCATCAAGCTATCGTACGATCACATCTGATCTTAAACTGGGTGTGCGCTCATTTCACTGCAAGCGTCCATCTTCCTTTTAGTCAGAAAATGTGTACGCTCATTTCAAGGAACTATATAGATGCATTGCGTATGGAAAACTAGAATTCATTTATGTCATATTATGTAAATACAATGACATAATATGATGTCATGTTCTGTGACAAAGCATAATTTCTTTCCACATGTTGTTGTGACATCCTTTGATCCCACTTTAAAGATACTTTAAAGAGGCTTCCTCTTGTCGGTATGCTTTGTGACCTCAACGTCAACGTCTGCCTCCGAGATTTATTCCTCTTAGACCGACTCGCTATGCTCCATTATGTAGCTTCACTTATGCAAATTTTGCTGCGCCAATTTCACAGGGCAAGAGTCTGTAACCACGCATACGTTTGGATGTGTCGTATGTAAACAGTCAATATTTTGCTATTTTGCTTTCACAGTGCTCAATAAATAAACAACGTAATTCTGGTGACGTGAGAAAGTTTCAACAGTGTCTTAACATTTCCACAGTAGATTCTGTGCTCTGTTTCATGATAGCTTGATAAATGAGGGCCTCTTTTGTCCCATTTCTACTGTCCTGTTGCACCTTTTAGGAAACTTATTCTATCGGAATATATTTGTATCTGACTGTCTTACTGCCTGGTGACTTGCCTGCCTGATACCCATCTATTGAAATTGCATTTTATAGTAAAAAAAATCTTTTGCCTTTGTTGAGAAAAGTCATGACCTTTAATATAGCTCTTCTGGTATTGAAATTGTTACATAGTGTTCTGCGACTGTTGCAGCAATACAGTTTTTAAAGGTCCACCCACAAAAAAAAGTTTAATTGAATTCTGATTATAACCTCAAGGGACTTGGACAGTATCAGACAGTTATACTGTTATCCTGCTGAACATCGCCTTTAGTTTGTTACTTCCGGTGGTCAGTTGCTCTGTGACATGCTAACATTTACCTTCCCTGCATTATCTGCATTGACAAGAATCTTCTGCAAAGCTTTCTGAGAAATAAGCATCAAACCACTTGCAAATGTTTAAATAGATAATGGCTAGTCCTCGCGATGTGAGTGAATTGCGTCGCCTCGTAGACACGTCAGTAAAGTTAAAAGTTAGAATTGAAACGACTGCATGCGGATTACACTAAACTAACGAAGGTGTCTGGTATGAAGCGCAGGTCAGGTTTATGAGTCTTGGTGGGTTATTTTTGAGTTGCCCACTCTTGTGTGAAAATATTTAGGAGAAAGGAAAGCTTAGCTTTCTAAGTATGGCCTTCAGTTCATTCAGCCATTATTTTTTCCCTCTCTGCTGTGTGCTTTCTAACTTTTCGATCGACTGTGCCTGCTGGCATGAGACTATGAAACTATTCTACTTCCTCCCTTTCTCTCTGTTGCAGTATGCAACTAGGTGGACATCTCAGGGGTTCGTGTTTGCTTATTTGTTTGGTTGTCTGTTTTTTCAGTCGTTTTGACAGTTCCTAATTGGCACTGGGGGAATAGATCGTATTTATTTGTCTACACGCCATATACTTTTCTTTAACTTCTCTCAGTCAGAATACAGTGTTCTGCTGAAACGTTAGCTACGCCATTAAGCTCCAGGTTTAAAAGGTCTCGCGCTCTGCTTTTGATTTTGTTTTCAGAGGCAGAAAACGGGTATTTCGGTGCTTGCCGGAAATCATTATTTTCTCCTTGCGCAAAGAATGCTTTAAAGTTGTGATACGACATTCAGAAGTCCTAGAGAGAAACTATGAGTGGTTGGTAAAGGGCAGCAGATGGAATCCAGAAATAGAACAAAATAAGTGACAGTTACGTGTTAACATTCCTTTTTATGCAAATCATCTCCACAAGGTATTGCCTCATTCATCACTTACTGAACTATGCCTCTTTTGGGAACAAGGACATTTCTCAAACCTGTATCCCGTCATTATCCCGTTTTTAAGAGCCATCTACCTTGAAGGTTCTTGTTTAACTTTTTTTTATATATATATTTGTATTCCTGTAACAGTTTATGTGAGGACAACCCTCCAGCACACAAGGAACCTTGTCTAAACGCGACAGCTTATAAACTACAGTTGATGAATCCATTCAGTAGGATTCAGTATAACATACAAGCTACAGTTTTTTCTTTGTGAAAGGTTTCATTTAAACTTTGCTGCAAAAGCTGTTCACCCACTCTGGGGCAAATGAAGTTGACCCTGATTCAAAGCTTGTTGCTAAGAAAGGCTGTAGCTCAAGACTTCTCATTATTTCTGCTTGACAAATAATGAATGCCTTCACAATCCTAGCTAGTTTTCTGTGTTCAGTAGTTTCCTATTGTTCCAGTGTCTTCAATCATAAGGGAATAGAATGGAACTGTCTGCAGTTGATGAATGACCATACCCTTCTATTGTTCCTGTTCTGCTGGACTGTATTGATCTCAGACACACATAGACACACATACAGTCATACACAAACGCACTGTATACTGTCATAGATTCACACAAACACACACACACACACACAGGTACACAGACCCATATTTAACACTCGTCCATGCACATAATGGTCAGTCTATTTGCAGACCCCTATCACCTGATTTATCAGAGGGGGCAGGAAATCACACTCGTAATGAAACTCGTGTCAAAATCAATACCACCCTTACAGAAAACAAGGATGTTTTTTTAGTGCAATTGCAATAACATTGCCCCTAGAAACTTCCTCGTTTCGATCCTTGTACCAAGTGTAGTTGTATTGCTCTCAGTTTGCAGAAACGGTTACTCTATTTAACACTTTTTGGCTGGATTGCAACAGCGGGGCCCACTCTATAAACGCGAATGTGTGTCACTGACTTACTGACTCACTGACTCACTGAGTGATGACCATTCGTTGTTTGCAGTCACGTGATTCCGATGATGAACAAAATTCAAATGGAGGGCAGGAAGTGAAAAGCAGAATGGACTAGATGGAGGAAAGCCCATACTGTGCTAGTTTAGACAATATTAGAGGGAAAGGTATAAACAAAAAATCGCAACATATGCTGGACGTGATCCTTATGTTATGAAGACATCTGCCCTCTAGCGACAAGACTTTTGGCCACAATTTCGCACATGTAGGGGTGGGCGATACCAAGAGGAGCGGTCTTGCAGCGCGCTGCATGTGTGTAGTTTGACAGTGAGCAAACACAACAGCAACAGAGAAGCAGAGAGTGCATGCACTAAGAAGCGTGTTCACGTGCACAGGACATGATCTACACTCTTTTCGCGAAGATGACACCGGAACTGAGTTTGCAGAGACAGTTTCTCTACTCATTGATGAAATAAAATTGTGAGAGAGAAAGAGAGAGAGACAGGTCCATTTTTTTTTTTTTGGTATTGATCATATTGACACTAGAATTGATCTTCAAAATGAGACATAGTATCTATAGTATTGATACTTTTCGTATCGATCCGCCCACCCCTAATTGACTATACACAGTCCATATACTAGGTTTTGACCTAGGGCTGGGCGATAAAACAATCTCGATCATTTTCACGATAAAATCTTCCACGATAACGATGATAAATGTATGAGATTTATTTTCGATAGTTGTTTTTGAGTCCGTTTTCCTCTACCTACAAAAATACTAATCATAAGGAGAATACTCTTAAAACTGTAAAATGACCATTATTATTATGATTAAATATACAGTATATCATGATAATTATCAACATCGATCAATATAAAAAAACATATCATGATAACATTTTTGGCCATATCATCCAGCCCTATTTTGACCTAGTCTCGTCTTGGAGAGAAGGAAGCTCAGAACGGCTCAGTCAGTCTGTCATTTATCATAACTGACGAGACATCTTGGCTTTTGTTTCCTTCACAGACTTGTCATAGCTACCCAGACTTGTCCTCACGCTCGGGTTTAGCTCTGTATCAGCCCCAGGGGAACGGTCTGGCAGAAGCTTTTTCACAGAGTGACATAAAGGCAGGATAGTTTTTACAGTAATCTAAAAACCTGAGATTTGATGGGTGCTTCTTGAATGATTGCTAGCTGACATGTGTTTGCTGTTGAATCTACGTGGGACACAAATGACTTGAGGGCAGGTATTTGGTACAGCGAAAGACTGGGGGAAAACCAGTACACCTCTCCCCACTGCCTGAACAGAAATAGAAATGACTGCAATGCCATGAAAGTTCAGTTAGACTGCGAGACTCAGACTGATGTTCTTGGCTCAGAACTCTGGCTGGCTGCTTCGTTCACCACACAAAATAAAGTAAACATTAAGAAGGCTGAGGAATCACACAAGAATAAGGCTTTATTTCGAATGAAGGCAACATCATCATTATCGTTGCAGAAAAATAAAGCAAATTCTATTCTTCAGGTATATTCAGATTCCTGTCTTAAAAAAACCAAATTTTATATGGGAAGCGAAAGCCAGTTCCAACACCGAATGAATCTTTTCGACCATCTGGCCAGCTGAATGTTGAATAGTGAAAGCTCCTCGTGAGTTTCATCTCTGCCAACGGAAGGATTCGTCGAGCATAAAGAACAGACTGTCACAGAAGGCACATAACACGGCGTACAAATAGAGAAGTGAAATATTTGATGGCGTGACAAAAAAGTTTCATTTTGTCAAGTAACGAGACATAGGTCAGAGCTGTGAGGTTTTAGCAAGGATGTGCTTCCAATACAACACCAACACAAAATTGGTCACCAACAAACAACAGATAACAAGGAAAACTCATCCGTTGAAGACTAGAAAGTCTTGTCTACTTAGCTGTGTTAATGAGTTAATTCCATATTGCCAATATACTGTAACTCATCATACATCTAGTCTTCATTTCATCATACAGGCAGCAGTCATCATTCGGTTGTTACCTCACTCTCACAATGGATGACGTCAGCCCTGGTAACAGACCTTTAAGAAATATCTTTAGATACTTTGTAGGGTTGGATATTTATGGTTTCACTGAAATTCAATGATAACGCTACAAATATATTAGCCTAATTTTTTCTGTTCCTGTGTAAACACGTAATGTTTCAGATTTCTGATGTTCATTACATGGCTGAATCTGCATTAGCAAGATGAGAAGAGAAGGCCTGATGAACCAAGTGTTTCTGCTGTGCTGTTTTATTCCTACTGACAGTGACATCAAGGGGCTGTTTAACTACTCATCAGAGTCCCGCCCCCATTCCTGTCTGTTGGAACTGAATTCTCTTAAGACTTCAGCTCGGGGATTTTGGGATGCCACGCAATCAATACTTTATAACAGATCAGTGCTGAGGGCAATAGGCAGTCTTTCCAGCTACCGTGACCTCATTAAATGCCAGCATGGGGCTCAGTGGATTGTGAAAGAAAAATCATCAAGGGACTCTGTTTTTTTTTTTTTAATGGGTTTCTTTCATGTGACTAGGGAGTAGACAGTGACTCAGCTGTGTTTTTTTCTTTGACCTCTTTCTACTTAACTGATGAGAAAAAAAATTAGAGCAGAAACGTTGGGCCAATATTACGTATTGCCTGGCTATCACCAATATAGCAAAGTGGGCCAGATAAGAACTTTTGAGGAGATTGGTTGCCTTTATTTTAGCCTCCTTCACAGTATGATCATAGTAGGAACTGACTGGGCCCTCTAATCTCGAACACAAATAAGACCTTCTGATTAGACCAATTACAGGCCTAAATTTAAACTCTTCCTTTACCCATGCAGTTCATGCACCTTATGCATGCAGAGCAAAGTAGTTCTACATACCATTTTACAAAATGTCAAAACATTTTAAGTTATTTGAAACCAAGAAACTTGAATTTTTTAAAGTAAAGTGTCTTTGAACTTTGATTATGATTTATGAATGTCCCTGTAAAGAAAAACATCTAACAATCATGTAACATTTCACTGGTATTGTTACATTCTTGCAGCACACAAACAGAAGGAACATGGATTATGAACGTTTATAATTGTCAGAGCTAAAATATGACATAAGTTGCAGGACAGGGCAATAATTTGATGCTTTTGGCTAATGAGATAATTGTCTTCATCTCCTCTTCCCTCAGAATGGGTCAATGTTAACTTATGACCCTGAGATTACAGTCCTTGTCATAGATGACTAGTTGCCATAGCAACCCACCAGTGTTTCCATTGCCTGCCCCTTCCTACATTCCTTAGAGTGGGTAAATTACTTTTCTAACTGACTTTCAAACTCCTTGTCGCCATAAACTAGGCACATCACATGCAAGATATGTGATCTTTTGAATACAAAGATGTGTCTGTAACTGAGTTCTGGGAGTCGTTCTGATAAGACCTGCTCTGGGAGGACTGCCTCCGATGTGCACAAAATAAAGCTTTACGAGAATTTGCCGAGCCAAATGCTGTTTATTCATTTCAGAAAATCTTCCACACCTTTAATATTGATATTATTTGGAACTAATCAAGAACAAACATGAAAATGAAGACTTCTCCAGAGATCTTTGTAGATTTCCAGATAAGATAAGATGCCATTTTGAATTATCCCTATGGGGAAAGACAATTAAAATGTTGAGTGAGAGAAAGGCTCATTTCATAACTGATTCCTCAGAATTCCATTGTGCCTCCTAATCCCTGAAGCACTAACTTGATATTTATAACATTTGCACACACTTTGAGGTTCAAAATTGTACCTCCTACCCCTATTTGTTGTTTCTGGCATATTGTAGTCGTATCATAATATTTAGCAGTAACCCTCAGTATTGAGTACTATCAATTCTGGGGATTAAACCAGCAACCAGAACCCAACCCTGTGGCTTCCTTGTCCAACCAGCCAACCCATGAAGAGACAGGATGCCAGTCATTGTAGAGATAAGATGAAGAGGGTTTTTCACGATTTCCTTCCTCACAGTTTTTTTTTCAACTGAATTTTAAAATGGTAGTAAACTATGGGTATTATTTTCAGATTATCTGGGTTAATTTTCAGGTGTATAGGTTCTAAAATACTAAAATAAAAAGTAAAAACATTTGAAGATGTAAAATGATGGTACAGAGCACGGCCAAAAAAAACAAAAGGGATATAAGAAACTAAAGCATTTATCAAAAATAATTTCAGATCTTGGTAGGTTTTTACCTTACTAGGCAGCTGGATTCGCGAGATCACACGATCGCGAGAATCCATCTTGTCAGGCATCAAGTTAATGTGATTGTGGCCAAACCACAGCTGGTTCGGACCAATCAGCATCCTGTGAGGAACTACTGGCAGCTACGGGCGTGGTTTAGGTGTGACGACCTAATACGTCCATGGTGATTAGCCTGTGATAGACGGTGATAGACAGATCTGTTCATCCAATCACCTGCCAAGTATTTTTTAAAGTGCCTGCCCTTTTCCAAACAGTTTCCAATGAAGACTTCCCAGATGGTTCTGTGTAACTAACCATCTGGCGTGTTAGATTAGGCAGGTTTATCAGCTTTTAAAATGCCTCAGAGGCTTTTCCCACCAGTAAAAAAAACATTTTTTATGTTAGTTATGACACAATCATAATAATAATCTTATGATCTAATGATCTTATGATCTTATGATCTTATTATCACTGTAACTGCACAGCTAATAGTGCAGTTGTTCACTAAAGCTTTCATTGACTATTCTTCATCTATCCTTTTCCTGTTATACCCCTAAGGTGTTGTTCAGCAGTATTGATTTTGTTACTTCAAGGCACAGTGCACCACAAGCATAGCACTGATTAGTGACTGACCATCAGTCTACTAGTTTTTTACTAGTTGTATTTAGTATTTTGTCTTATGTATCTTGACATATCAATGGTTGGTGGTATTCCAATAATCATTGATTTAAATATATATTAGAGCAGATGTAAGGCATATTTATTGTCCACATTTGTTGAAGAGCCAGTAATGACAATCACACCAGTGTTCCTCTGGGGAGTGCTGAGGGCAGCGGAGATGCTGGAGAACTACACATTTTGTGTTGGCTAGATATTTACCCAGGAATTAAAGTGCTACACAAGTTCCTTGTTCCCTTTAGACACAGTGCTGACGGTGTCTTTCAAAATGTGTGTAGCGACCCTGCAGTGAGTAGCAAGAACACAATGTTTTCCAAAGCATTCCCAAGTCACAACAATGTAAGGTAGAATGAAACGCTTTAGGTCAGTTGCTCAGTTGCTCAGTAGCCTTTGTACTTTAGATTAACCTACGAAACGGACCGCAAGAATAGGTTCCGTTTACAAGAGAATACGGACTGAAAATGAGTTAACCTTAAAAAAAAGGTGTTAAAACAAAACCCTGCAGTAAGAGAAAACCCCTAGTATGTTTTCTCTGTGTCAGCATCGGTTGGTGTTGTCCTCTATTAAGCCCTCTAGTGGTGTTTATTTCCATAGGGGTTCCAGTGCTCTACAGACATTGTACCGTGACACGACGGCAGCAGCAGCGTCCGCACGTACGTCCTGGGACTATTGACAGCTACTCCAGCTAGTCACAGTGCAGTGATTAGGTTTATGTTCACACACTTGACAAAGCAGTTACTCAAGACAGCATTGGCTCCTTTGTGGTGCACGAGAGACTTTTAATTAATTTTCAGGAGCACTGAAGGAGTACTTAACGATTTGCTGTGTTGCTCTATTACCAATCCATCTTCTCACATCGTTGACACATCGCAGACCTGTAGGTTTTTCCTGACTAGTAGTTGGATAGCTAATGGCGTTATAGCTGAGTGGCTCTTTCTTTAGGGAGTACTAGTCAAATAATCATAGCGAAGATCAAATGTCAACGATGCCGTCCCGCTGATAACAGTCTAGTGTCATCGGTTCAGTTGTTTTTTTCCATAGCGGTCCCTTGTGTGTCATCTGTTTCATTATTGCCTATGTGGTGGAAATTTAATAATGCACGCACAAAATAATTGTGAGAATGAGATAGTTGCTTCAATGCGTAGCAATATTTATTAGTCAAAGTCATGTACTAATATTGTTCTTCTCCTCTAAGGAGAAGGCTACCATAGTCAAAGTCCGGTCCACCATCTCCCTGACAGAGAGTCAGAGGGAATGGCCCCGAGAAGAGAAAGCACAGTGGCTTTCTAATCATACTTTACAATAACAATTCTAACAGTCGTAGCTTTACAGACAGGCCTTGAAACAGCAGGTGCTCTAGTAAGGACATGAGAACAGTTATGGCTGCCTTTATGCTTCGTCTAACTAACTTACAGGAAACTACAAGAGTCTAAACATTCTTTTAACACACAGTACCTTCTAAACATAAATAGTAGTTACATGAGTTCATCAGATTGTATTTTTCCATGACACACTCATCATAACTGTGAATATGGATCACACACCTACTGGTCTGAGAGCAG
>OMKK01035812.1:8649-21834 GCA_900302305.1 Polymixia japonica | reverse complement strand
CGGGTTCAAGGCTCCATATATACAGTAAAGCCTAAAGAGCTGCTGTCGTCACAACCATCCGATGTCCAAATACCACCTAGTCTGACAATTAAAAGAATTGGTTGAATTGGGTACGGCACCGAACCCATTTCATTTTAAAACCGAGCTTACTTGTGCACTTTTCGCTTCAACTTGTTAAGCCTTCGTGAAATATTGGGAGGAATTTGTTTGATTTTTCTTCGTCACATTATTGTACAACAACATCCATGCGTTACCACACCACTTGGTAAACAAGTATCCCGGCTACTACGTTCGATAAACAACCCTAAGCCTGACCTTTTAACCCTTTTAAGGTGCTGGAGGACAATGATTATGGCCGTGCTGTGGACTGGTGGGGCCTGGGCGTGGTGATGTACGAGATGATGTGCGGCAGACTACCCTTCTACAACCAGGACCACGAGAAGCTGTTCGAGCTCATCCTTATGGAGGACATCCGCTTCCCGCGGACACTAGGACCTGAGGGACGCTCCCTGCTGTCAGGCCTGCTAAAGAAGGACCCCAAGCAGAGGTGAGGAACCTCAGCTACATCCTCTAATATGGTGGTTCTCAACCTGGGCCGGAGGGACCCCTTCAGCGTAGCGTGAAAGCTTTTTGCCGGGGTCATAGGCAGCCTTTATGCTTCTTCCAATAATACATTAAGTAAAGAAAATGGAAAACTTTTATTAACTTTTATTAGAAAATTTTTTGTGTGAAAGTGCACAGTCCGATTTGTCTTTTGGGGGTCACAGGCCAAAATGGTGGAGAACCACTGCTCTAATAACAATGTGCACAAAATGTTTCTGTGAGGGAAGCTGAATTACAATTTCCCTGCACTCCTTCTTTGGTCCTGGTGTCTTGCAGGTTAGGTGGAGGGCCTGACGACGCCAAGGAGATCATGCAGCACAAGTTCTTTGCAGGGATTGAATGGCAGGATGTTTATGAGAAGAAGGTCGGTTTTTGAAATATTGGTTGTAATATTCCTGCCCCATACTCATCACTAAAGCGATACCATTCTGATCGCCACCATCTAGAGACCTTGTAGAATGTCACCAGGCCCACAGCTGTTTTTAATGTGATTGACAGCTCTGATGTACTGTGGTGCTCATGTGGCCTCTCCTCTCCAACAGCTGGTCCCGCCTTTTAAGCCCCAGGTTACCTCGGAGACAGACACACGGTATTTCGATGAGGAGTTCACGGCGCAGACCATCACTATTACGCCACCTGGACAAGGTAATACACACACACGTATCTGACAGAACATTATTATAGCACTGTTTTCATGGTGTTTGACCTTAGTTTGGCTGTGAAGGTAAGGCTGATGTGGGCAAGAATCCCAAATGGATATATTGTCTAACCTCTGAGAGAAGATCTATTGCTCATCTCTGATTAATTTCCCTCCCCCTTATTCAGAGGCTTTATTAAGAAAAGGAATTTGAACTTTCAATCAACCCAAGCCGCTGCAGACGGCAGCATTTATTTTTGCGAGAGTTACCAAATTAGTTTTCATGTGAAAACCCTGAGATGATTGATGATTTTAGTCTCTTTACTTTCTAATTGTACAGTTTCATTTTACATTCCAACTTAAGCTGTTAGCCCCGTGAGAGAACGTTCCATGAATCTACATAAAAATGCAGCAAATTCATTCAATCTCACGGTTTTATATTAAGTATTGATTGCATTTATATTGAGCTTTATATTGAGTGCCTTGAATGAAACTTTTGGTAGTTTGGGTAGCTCATTGCTGTGAGTGAAGTACCATTCTACAGGTGTACCCAACTCCCTTGAGAGTACCCTGCCCCCTCCTGGAGATTCAGTGCCATAAATAAAGCGCACCATATCTCACTGGTCGCTGTTTGAGATTTTCCCATAAGTAGCTGTCAGATATGAAAAGTCATATGAATACGTGAACCTTCCTTTATCAACTTAATTCTTTCCTTTCCGTTCCAGATGACAATATGGAGTCCTTCGACAGTGAGCGGAGACCTCATTTCCCCCAGTTCTCCTACTCTGCCAGTGGGACAGCCTGAACAACTCTATCCATTCCTCCGGTCCCACCATCTCCCCTCACCCCGCCCGACTGCACACTCAAAAGACTGGGGCCGCAGCCCCGTCCTCCCAGCATTGTCTACGAATGCCGTTGGTGGATATAACATTACAATCTGCAAGTTCTGCTTTACAGGAAGGAGGAAATACTAGAGAAAACAAAGAAAACTGTGGTTGTTCTGTGTGGCCTTTGAAGACTGTCCATGACAAGAGATAACACTACACTGCATTTCCTGGTTTTTGTGTTCTATACTGTGCAGGCATCCATACACCATAATGAATAGGGAAAGATATATTATGCACAAATTAGGCCATCATATGAATTTTGAAAAGGGCCATTTTGTATTGAATTTAATTGACTATTTAAAATGGGAAATACGCATATTGTGGACCAACAACATCTTGTGAGCAATGAGTATGTTGTCATATTTTCTTCACCATGTCTCCCAGATCCCTCATTTACCATTGAGACCAATCTTCAAAACATGTTGGGCTTCAAAAATGAATGTACCGTATCAAATAAAGTTAAACTGTTTGCATACTTACTTGTTTTTAAACATGGTTGATTCTCCTAAGACTGAAATGTCATCTTCTCTGAAGGACATTTATTACTATTCTACTAGCCCGTTTAAGAATGCTGAATGCAAAACAGACACCAAAAGGTCTCAATTATGTTATTATGCTACACCCTACTGAGTCTGATAAATCAATTGTGCAATAGTCTGATGTGATGAATGGCAGACTGCATGCAAAGAATGCAGGGCCAGAGTAATCATTAAGATATGTGAAAGCTGGCTTGCAACAGATTTCACTTGTTAGTATTTGCTCACTGTAGCTGCTGAAACACCACCCCCCCCAACATAATAAAATAATTCCTCCAGCCCTACTGAAGTAAATCCTTAGTTCACGATGCCTTCCTGCTCGAATGCTGTGTTGCAAACTTCCTGGTTTGCCTCTGAACTGGCCAGTCAGGTACCACAGTCCTCACTGCCCAATCACACTTTGCTCTTCTTGGGTTTTTGCCTCTTTAAGTACAGTATTGGGTGATTTCCTCCCAGTGCACTCACTGCAGCCTCAATGAGGTCATTTTAACATAATACACTTCTTTAAAAAATAGTCTGCAAACAAACTGGGCTTCAGGGGAAAACACACAGTCATCTTTGATGTACTACGATGGGGGACTTCCATTTCTTTACAAGGTTCTGAGTTATTTATGAGACCAGCATTGACTAAAATGAATTTGACTGTGCCAATGATATGCACTTTGCAGCCCCCAGACGATTGTATTTGGACTCCTATTTGTGCTTTACTGTTGGTAAAGACTAAATTAGCTTCTTTTTTTAAAATGTAAATTGAATTGTCGTGAATATAAATAAAGCAACAATTGCTTGTTTGAATCATTTCCCATAACACAGATGGCTGAAGCTTATCAAAGAATCTTGGAAACTGAAAATCTTATTTTGAAATGTGCTACACTTCAAGGTTTCCAGAACTCTTCAGTGTTT
Source organism: Polymixia japonica (assembly GCA_900302305.1). Classification (NCBI taxonomy): domain Eukaryota; kingdom Metazoa; phylum Chordata; class Actinopteri; order Polymixiiformes; family Polymixiidae; genus Polymixia; species Polymixia japonica. The sequence goes on along the minus strand of OMKK01035812.1, from coordinate 18,268 downwards.
TTTTAAGATGACTGATAATCATTATTTAAAAGTGCATCATACGTTATTGAATGTAATGGTTTTTATGATATTGTTCTCATTTCAAATGTTTGCAAACAAACCTTCTTGTTCAATTTTTGAATCTGATTGTTACTTATTCCTATGCACACTCATCCTTTGCTGTCACCCTCTGAAAATAGGGAAATGCATTTTATACTTTTATTTTTTATTTCAACTTTTTTTGTACTTGCCCTCTCGTATTCCTGAGACTGAGGACACCAGCTTTAGTAAACAAATAATATAAACTTTGTACACTGTTTTTACTGTTTCTGTCTTCTTTCAAATTGATGAAATAAAAGCTCTTAACGATAACGGCAATGACTCTTCTTTTGTCAATGTATTTAAAGGTTTCCTTACAGTAACATTTTAGACTATTCTGAACATGCTAATCTCGGCACTGAAATCAACATCATAAGGAAGATGTTGTTCCAAGTTTATCAGTATTGAACTATGAGCTTTGGCATCATGGTGACAGACAATTGGAACAGTGAGAATTCCTAAGCCCAGTATTGTGAGATCAATATCTCAAACTAATGTGAAGTTGCACACAATATAAAAATGTAACTTGCAATGGACACTCAAATCAACCCCTACAATTATGTCTTTATAGGTAAGGTATAGCTTTAAAATCCCTTTTTCAGTACTAATGCAGTTGATCTGAAATGGCTGATCTCCCCCCTCTACTTGGCTTTCTACTTTCCCCCCGGCTCTTACAGCTTCACCTTGCACTTTTCATACATGATCACTCCAAAATACAGGAAAATTTGATCTGTTGGCTTTGATTAGCTTGTGCATCCATGGTAAATCCCTTTAGATAATAATGTAAGCTGAATGTAAAACTGAAGGTAACAACTGAACTAAGATGAAATGATCCTTCTGGTGCTGATAACTGTCAGTATACTGTTAGGGTCACTCAATGTTTGTTTTACACAAATAATGAATGATTAAAATTAAGCAGTTCAACTATGGATTTTTAAAAATGTAAATCTGAAATTGATCATTCCCTTTCAGACAATACACAGCACAGACAAATGATAAATACTCAGTGGTACTGACTGGATGGCTGTGACTGTGCCTTGGCCATGTTCTCTGCCTCTGTAGGACTGCTCAGGTCCATGTATGTGGCTCTGCAGCTGGTCTGAGATGGAAAGGAGGCTCCCCTGGGCCTCAGGCAGATGGTACAGTCTCTGGAGCAGATGTTGACAGCCAGGGCTCACAGTCTGTCTCTGGCCAGCTGCACTGTACTGTGCCTCGCGGCAAGACCGTGGCTTGGCCCAGTGTGGCGCTCACCTGACAACCACTCCTCACCTGGTTCCAGCTGCACGGCCCACAATGCACTGCTCTGTGGGTTTGGCTCTGCTCTGCCCTCCCTTGAGTAATGTGGTGTTGTGCCGTGCAGGGAACTTGTCACTCACAGACGCCACAAGCAGGATCTCTTTTCTTTTTCACAATTTTACTGGAGAACAAATATTTCAAATTATATAACATTACATAGATATAGTAATATTATTTGTAATTGCATTTTTCTTTGTTTGTAAACACGTTCAGAGAGTAGCCTATCACATATGTTGCCCTCTGGTATTCTATTAGAAGGAAAAGCTTTTAGAAAAGTCGGCATCTACCTGGACAAACTTACTTAACAACCTGATGTGTACCCAGGTCAGTTTCGTCAGCTTTGTTAGATATGCCTATTTCATTCAATCAACCCAGTTCTTTAGGATTAGTCATAGTAATAGTATTGAGGTTGGTTTTCCCTTTAAGATATATAGTTTTCATTAACTATTTGTTCCTTCTTGATACAGATATTGTATCAGTTCACAGGGCAGTCCTGCACTCAAATGCTTGACAGATAACGCTGGAGAGGGGACGCGTGTCTTTATTTGAGGGAGGGGGTTGTATGACAGGAATCACAGCTCTGGGGAAACAGGTTAAACGTGGTGCCTACAAGTTTATTAAAGTGATTTTTGATTTTAGGAAACGATATGAATTTCCAGAACAATTGAATTTCCTCTAAGGACGTATCCATTGCCACTTCCACGAGTTTACATTGTCCTAGACTTGCTAAATTCCGTTAATTGACATGTTGCCGGAAATTAATACATTGGACGTAGAGTGCCATCTAGCGGCTCGTATGTGTAAAAGTAACTTCCCGACTAACTAAGAGCATTTTATGTACACACGTCAATATTACGATCTAGTCCATGTTTGGGGATGACATTTGGCAGTAATAATGTAGGCTTTGACTTTTGGTGTTAGGTTATTACAGTACATTGTAACCGGTGTGATCCCACCACCCTTACACACAAAATGTCAAAGTAAAATAAGCCACATTTCTGCACGACGATATAGATATTTTTCAGAAATAACTTTCTTTACCCGGTGTAGCATTTCTTGGTTCGACTTCAAAACGTGTCGAATTTGATTTAGTTTCCACCGCCCCGCCCGAGCACGCCGAGGCCAAAACGTAGGATAAACAAAAAACCTGTCGGACCGCGAATCGAACTCACCCAAACGCATTTGATGGGAATTTGTCAAAGCTACGTCACAGCGGAGAGGAGCGTTGATCTCGGAGCAGAGCGGATAGTTCCACTCCTCGAGGAAGAGGGTGTGATCCGTTTTATCTGTTTCAACGCCGCTGCTCGTCTAATAGAAGTGGGTCGTCGAGTTTACATTTAGTTTTAGTAACGTTGAACCCTGGCTTCACTTCAGAGGAGAGCGGAGCTGGCGTTAAAGGTACGTTCTTGTTGGGAGAAAATAATTGGGAAAAAAAAGCAGCTTCTTTGGATCCAGCCGTATAACTTGACCTATCTGGGACTGAGTTGTGGTGTTGTACACCCACACAGTTAGCAATGTTTCCTGGTAGAATGCTGATGTTGTCAAATAGTTTATCATTTTAGCCTCAAACAGTGTATTATTAGTAGTGCATTGATAGTAATATTTTGTTATCAGCGTTACAGGAAGTACAAACCTGAGCACTGGAAGTTAATGTATTACTTAAAGGCGCCTCTTTGCAACAGGTTCTCATTCATGTTTACTCACACAGAAACTTAAAAGGGGCTTCTTTCATATCAGTCATTTCCATAAGCCTTAATTCAATAATGTAATTCTATCGCGGGGCAGTTTGGGTGTGGTGTGTGAATACATATGACTTCATGACACTTGGGAAACCTGTCCTGTCTTTAACCAATTGACTCACCTGTAAACAAAATGTGATCTAAGCAGTGAATTAATTACACTGCCCCAGTAGTACAGTCGGTCAGCCAGACCGGAACGGGTTGGATAACTCCACTTAGACACATTTCAGTAGAACAATTTATTTTTGCGACAAGCATTATTCAAAAACTAGCTGTTGTATAGGGGATTCTCCCTTTGTCTGATCCTATTTGCAGAATGTCACTACACTTTAGTAGTCATATAAACCTCAGATTGCTTCAAATGTAAGGATAATGTCATCTTCCATTCTTCCTTCTCATTTTCTGCTGTCTTTTCACAGGATGCTAAGAAGGCCTTGAGTCGTGGCTCCAAGATGAGTGTGACATCATGGTTCCTGGTGAGCAGCTCTGGCACGCGCCACCGGTTGCCACGGGAGATGATCTTTGTGGGTCGGGAGGATTGCGAACTAATGCTGCAGGTGTGTGTTAGAGTGTCTATGTGTGTTAGAGGGAAGACCCTGTAACAACACTTGCTGTTGACATGGCAAACACCAGCAGTATGTCGACTGAAGCCTTCCCCACAGTCTGCGAAGCGGTTCATAGGAGTGACTTCTGACAGACAGTCACATACATGTGCCAAAGACCAGTGGTAGCTTCCCAGTGTGCTTAAAAAGTGGACGTTTCTACATGTGTACGTACACACATTTGTAGCCTGTGACTGTGATGTTTCGGACAATTGTCCCTGGCACTCTTTCAGACAATGACATAAAATGCAGCTGATGCGTTCTACCACGTTTTTTCCTTCATGCTGTCTGTTATACCCACATGGAATTCTTAGGAGTCTATGTTTTTCTCCCTCTAGTTTACTCCTCACTGTGTATTTAGACCAGTGATGGAAGGAAAAAAAAACGTTGCCTCAGAAAAAGTTATTTATAATTTATTTAGTCAGTGCGGTATGCTAAAAAATGCCCTGCCCACCACAGGGGCAGGATTGGAAATCCACTCGTTCAGACGTTGCCAGATCGAGTATTAAAAAAAAAAAGAAGAAAAAACCTTCTTCTCCAAGTTTAAAATGATGCTCACTTTTATATGGCTCTGTTTAAGTTCTCAGGATGGCTTGCTGGTTTGGCAAGCAGTGCAGCCCCACATTTTCTTCAACCCTTTAATCTTTTGTTTTTGTGTTTTCAGCACAATGCATTTTTTGCATTCAATACAAAACCCCATTCTAACCACAGTTTTGTGAATGTCTGTAACATGAGTATCCTGTTCTGCTTGAAAAGCAGAGATTGAGTGTAACTGGAGTCATATCAAGGGGAATAGATGGGGGTTGAATCCTTTGACATTCCATAGCAACTGGAGCCTCTATGGGATCATCTAGACCATGGAACTCCTACATGAATGGTGACTGTATTTGTGTACAGTTTGTGACTGTCAGTGCAGTATAGACTGCTATGTAACGCATAACATTTTGTCTCTGATAGAGGAGCCAAAGTGAAACTTGGGAAAAGCAAGGAAGGTATTGTTGTTGTAAAAAGGTGTTGTAAAGTTGTAAAAAGGTGTTTAGTTATTGATCAACCAGTCACCTTAGAGCACTTATTACCACTAATGGGAGAGGAAAGCAAAGGCTGTACACAACAGCATACAGCTGTCCATTCCAGTTACTGGTTAGTTTGGACTACTTTCTAACTCTATAAATGAACCATTGAAGGACAGCATTCATTTTCCAGTGAGTTTGGCTGCCGACTTTCATCTCTTTGATTTTTGTGAAGAGCGGCCTGCAGTGGCTAATGAGTGGAAAAGAGTGAACCAGCCTGAATTACTCAATCAGTTTGCACTGACCCTTAAACTGATGAAGGCATATTCAGAAGTAAACATGCTTCCTCATACTGGTTTAAAGCAGGTTCAGAACGTGCAGCTCTCTAGGCAGTGTTTAGTAGACAAGGGACATCTGTAATGAGTAGGGACCGTTAGGACCTGTTATTGTAATCTACAGCAATAGCCAAGGCCTACTTCATTCAGTATAATTAGTGGTTGTCTATCTGGCTCTGCTCAAATATTGGGCTTTCACCAACTCGTGAGTCTTAAATCAAGGTCATAGTCTAGAAGTGATAATGACTCTTGGTTTCCTTTGCAGTCACGCAGTGTGGACAAGCAGCACGCTGTGATCAACTACGACCAAAACGTGGACGAGCACATGGTTAAGGACCTGGGCAGCCTGAACGGGGTAAGTGAGTCCATCTCTAGTGTCGGGACGACCTGCCTATGCCCACAGTCATAAAGGAGCCGGCCACTCAGACGGCCACTGGGCTCCCTGGAGGCTCCGCTCTCAACTCCACAGTAGTGTCCCTTAAGGCCCAAGCACAAAAGACCCTCTCTCTGTGCCAGGGACAGAGGGACGGTTGGTAGAACAGCGGCCAATGGGGGGGGGGACTGGATTTTCCTACTAGCCTGGACCCCTTCTAGCCTGGACCCCTTTCTTCTGGACTTCCATTCTTCCTATCTCTCTGTAACCCTGGCCCCACCACACTCCCCCTGCCGTTGACACTTCATTGCACCGTTATTCCGGTGAAGTCCAGGGCTGAGCAGAGGGAGAGACCATTCATTGTTCTCCTGGGGTGTTTCTTTTGGCCCTGGTTACAGCAGCCAGACTAATCAGAGCAGAACAGACTAAGGACCTGTAACTGAAATCCAACATGGCCGTTTGGTTTTTTTCTCTTTATTTAGTCTAAATCCAACAATGCTCCTGTGTTCTTTCTCTTGGTACACTCTGGCTTAGTGTGGTGTTTCTTTCCATTTGGCGATGCTGAAGATAAACTATCCTGAAACGACTGTGTCACCACTTGTTAGTTTGGGCAGGAGATAATTGAATTGATCAATAAGTCTAAGTCATGTTGCGTGTGTATTTAGTGTCAGCCCACTCTATATCCACCTGTCCCTGGGGCGTTCGTCTAGAGCCTAGACGACCATTACATAAGGGCATAATCTCATCAGTGTCTTAACTCACAGGTGGCTTAACTCTCGGTGGGAAAGGGGCCAAATGCAAAGCACCTCAAGCTTGCAGTATTTACAACCCTGCTGGCTATATGTAGAAGGGGAAACTTGGAGCCTGTCATCTGCACAACAACACCTTTTACTGCATGATAATTAATTAGGAGTCTCATGTGTCTACCTTAATTAAAAGACGCAGAACGTAGTTAAAACGCGATATCTTCTTTTTTTCCCTCTGCAGACATTTGTGAATGACCTCAGGATCCCAGACCAGACGTACATCACCCTGAAGCTCTCAGATGTCATTCGCTTCGGTTACGATATCCTTTATGATAACGCTAATGTGAGCATCTTGTGGATCTGTCGTAGGTTTAACGTTTGATAACGTCAGCATAACACATGGGCCGACCTTCTACCATCTACGCGCTCTCCTTCAGTCGGGACAGTTTAATTAAGTGATCAGCAGCCCATACTTGTATAAGCTCGTAAAGCTTTGGTCTCCCCAGCCACTGGTAGGCAGCTGTTAGAATATTTTAAATTTTCTTTTCCCACTGTGGTCTTTGCTCGGCGCTCCATCAGCATGCTAATTCCCTGTGGTTCAGTCAGGGGGTTTTAGATTATGTTCAACTGTGGACAGAAATTAAATCCTGCACCCTTTGACCCCAGAGCAGAAAACCCATGAATGTTGAAATTCGGTTTAGATAACAGGGGGGGGGAAAGCCGCTTAGTAGGTAGACATTGCAGCATTTGTTAGCAGACCTGACCACATACTATACATCACGGGATGTCACATGTCCCAAGGTTACTCAACATATGCAGTCAGGTGCCCATAGTTGTTTCCTTTGTCTTCACAGTCCTCTAAAATTGCACTCAAGGAAGGAAGGGACATTTGATCTCTTATATCGTTTAAAGAGACAAGGAGGCAGGATGCAAGAAACCCAAGCAAGATGTGAAACTCGACCCCATAAGAGAATGCACTACAGACATCCCATGATTAGATAAGAGAACATGCAGTTGACCCAAAAGCTTCTAATAGATATTTGTGGGCCTTAACACCTCCTCCACATGCTCATGTGTACATCCTGGAGAAAAGTCAACACAAGGTCCCAGAGGAAGCCCTGAAAGTAAGTAGAACCGACAGCTTGTGTCCAATGAGCAACTCTGACAAAACTAAAAAGCCACATGGGGATAAATGCTCCCTGCAAAGCCAAGAGCTGTTTTACTTGCATATATAATACTTTTCACATCTTCTACACAATAAAACCATGCTCACCTTTAAGCCATGATGGAGATGCACAACAGTATCACCTTTCCATTGTAAATTATACCAAAATTAAGCCAACACTGTGAACAGAGGTCCCTGACTGATATTCTTCTGCATAGATGTGTGGACAGTTACATCTGACGTGATTATTGACCCTTCTTGCATCCTGCTTCCCTGCTGTCTGGCTGTAGCATGAGAAATACACCAACCAGCTGCAGCTTAGTATGAAGGCCCTAGAGGCCAGGAGGAAGGAGAAACAGCAGCCGCACAACACAGAGAAGAGCAAAGACGCTGACGGCTCCTATACCAAACTGCTGGACAGGGCTGAGCGCAAAGCCCACTCAGTCACAGGTAAACACCTCGGTCTACACACGCTCCGGTAAACACCTGGGTCTACACACGGTCCTGTAAACACCTGGGTCTACACACGGTCCTGTAAACACCTGGGTCTACACACGGTCCTGTAAACACCTCGGTCTACACACGCTCCGGTAAACACCTCTTTGTGTGTCCATGAGCCACATGAGTTGAGCTCGTAGATCTCCTGATAAGGCGGACATGGGCTCTTCTATTAAGATCAGGCTACCTTGTGAGCTTAGAGGCTAGACGCTCAGTCCTATAGTGTCGGTATAGCAGAGGTTGTGCTGGCAGGATGCATGGATAAGGGCTTGCCAGATGAGTTGAGGACACAGTCTTGTCTCTGACGGCCATGCCTGGCTGCATGCAGGCGGGGTGCCACCAAGCAAGGTGATGATGGTGCTAAACACGTGTCCTAGAAGAATTGGAAAGGTGTGTTGGTTTTTAGTGCTAAATTGGCACTGATATCCTTTTAGCTGTGGGTAGCAGATTTGTTGTCACTCTCGTGACCCTTTGCCCTCTTTGCATCCTCGCCCTTAGCTGTTGTAAGTCATTTTTTACAGTATAAACAACAGTGGAACAATTAGGGGGATTGTTAGTTCTAGAGAAGCCCTTTCTGAATGAAGTTCATTCACACTGACACAACACTCTCCCGCTGTTGGCTTAGCAACTCTCATACTTCCTGCTTCATAATCATCCTGTGAGCTTACTGGGCAAACTACTAGTGGGGCTAAAAATAGGACTTCTTCCTGCTCTAGTCTCATAGGCTGCAGAATGGCTAATAAATGTATCACGGCACTGCTAAAGAATCTTGGAAAATCTTGACTTTAGCTTACTTACTTTTACCAACAAGTCTCCTATTTATATGGGAGTGTACCTGTATCTGTAGCTGCTACAAGCTAACCCTGGCAATCTTATAAGCTTGTGACTGTGAGCTCCTAACCCCTGTCAGTCTTATGCTTTGAGTAATCCTGCTCATCCAAGCTCATTAACCAAGGGTCATGCAGTTGTTGACTGTAGTCTGAGAGCGGCATTTCCCTACAATGTGACACCAGTCCACTGACACTTTCACATGGTCCTCATTTATCTAGGGTATGATTTCCTACAAATAAAATGACTACTTAACTTCCTGTGTAGTATGATGGTGTCCTCACTCAGTTGTACAGCTAGGGAAGCAGTTTATTTCGTGTTATAGAAACCCGGAGTGACAAACTAAGGCAGTGTACGTTATTTCACAAATTGAGGCCTGCCATTTCATTAGATTTATTTTTGTGAGGTCTTTTTTTTTTGTAGAGCTAAAGTTGGCTGAACAACCAGACTGAATTCCAAACTGCAGTGAGTCAGTCCGTATCTCTCAGGGCTCTTATGCAAATCTGTCTGTTTGGCTGCACTTGCCTACCTGCAACATGTACATTTCACTGGAGGTCATATGTGGGACTGGTATTGTGCTCTTAGGAAGGCCGTTTGATGTTGGACCTTTGTTGCTCAGTTGTTATCACTGGGAAGGGGAATTTCATTAATCAGACTACACAAGCTGCTTGAATGTGGAACGGTTTCAGTGATAGCGCAACAGATTTGGTCTGCTGTTTTTGTGACATTGCAGGCTCACTGTTTGCTGAGGAGAGCAGTGTGTGTGTGTGTGTCTGTGTGTGTCTGTGTGTGTCTGTGTGTGTGTGTGTTGTTTTCCCCTGCAGCTGTACAGGGTGGAGTGTGTCCAGTTCCTCCAGCTGTCTGCGAGGCCAGCCTGCTGGCTTGTACTGTACTTGACTCAGACAGTCCTAGTTTACCCTGACGGGACCTGGGGGCTGGGGGGGGGGGG
>OMKK01035809.1:2823-13609 GCA_900302305.1 Polymixia japonica | reverse complement strand
CACACACACACACACACACACACACACACACACACACACACACACACACACACACACACACACACACACACACACACACACACACACACACAAACACACACATACACACACACACACACACACACACACACACACACACACTTAAAGTTGTACAGGCATTGATCAACATAGCTTTGGAAGTCTTGTTTATGCCCTGATTTTATCAGAAAATCCCTGGTCTAATGGATATCTTTCTAAAGTGATGGTTCTGTATTGAGCTGCCTGGTTAAATAACGTTCAAATTAAGTGGAAGACAAACAGCAGTTACGTAATACAATGTGCTCCTACTTCTTTGTCTGTCTGTCTGTCTGTCTATCTGTCTGTCTGTCTAGAGCTATATGATATGATCATGGTGGATATTCTGGTGGTTCATTGGCTAAAGTGCATGTACTCACAGTGTGGTGTGTTTGAGTCTGCCTCTCAAGCTGTGATATCTGACATCCCCCCTCTCTCTCCTATTTTTCCTGGCCCTTCACTCTACGCTGACAGGCTGAAAGGCAGTTTTCTTTAGATTTCCTTATATAAACCAATATGTCCTTCATGCAATCAATCAAATAAAGCCAAAACAGATGAATATGTGTACAAAGTAGTGCTAATTGTGATGAACTTTTCTCTTAGTATAGCAGTTGATAATATAGCACCTTGCTAAAAGGTACATCAACGGACCTCTCTATCCATTCCTAATCTACGTGTCTTTTTGTCTCTATATTCCAGTTGCCCTGGTTCCAGTGGAGGACAATGGATCGGCTGTGGTTCTCCTTGCTGTTGCTGGCAGCCGCCTGCAGGGGACAACCATGTCCGAAGCGGTGTATGTGCCAGAGCCTCTCTCCATCGCTCGCCATTCTCTGCTCCAAGACAGGCCTGCTGTTTGTACCCGCTGCCATTGACAGACGCACCGTGGAGCTACGACTGCAGGAGAACTTCATCACTGGTGACTGGTAGCCATTTGTCAATCGCACCTTCCATTCATCCATCAACTCAGAGCTGGACATTTGATCTGCCCTTCTGCGTCTACCCAGAGGGCATGCCTCCTCTTAAACCCTATTCAAATTGTAGCTACTGAAGAAGATTTTGTACAGGTCTGAAAAATCCTAAATGCTCAACTACAATTCCTACTCAACTAGTGGAATCCAGACAAAATTCAACACTAGCAAGAGGGGCACTATCCCGTGCCCGTCCATCCATAACTCCATCCCTCCATCCATACATACATCCATCCATCCATACATACATACATGCATACATACATACATACATGCATACATACATACATACATATATGCATTTCTAAAGGAATCTACATGTCAAGAGTTGTAGTATTTCAAAATGTTCTTGAGCCCCTGTGTTGGAAAGCATCTGCCCTGCTGAAGTCTTCTTGTGCAAGACACTGAATGCCTACCAGCCCTAGAGACAGTGTTCTGTAGCTGAACCTGCTCTCTGACTTCACTGCAAAGGGGGACAGAATGACAACATATTTTCCTCAATGGGGAGCAATAATGTATCACATTAGGGACACATAGTGGGATTACATTTACTCCATTTTAGGTTTTGGGTTGAAGCATTTCAAGAACCAAGGCTTTACTTCAAAATGCAAACCAGCATAGCTCAATGTCATTCACAATGTATACCATCTTTTTTGATGGTTTGAGTCATACTGACTTTTAAAAGCACTGCAGTATTGCTTTATTCATTTTTTTTTTATTAATTAAATCAAGATTCCCATTAGTTCCCACTAAGGCAACTACATAAACTTCCCGGGTTTGACTTAAAAGAAACTCATTCCATTGTTCTATAGTTCAAAAAATGAAAGGCTGGTATAAGACTCTAAACTAAAACAATGTACCATTTAACACATGGCAGTGTTTTTTTTCCCCTGAGTCAAATTGTTAAAACCTAATGCTGTTATAATTTGTTCTTAAAAAATATGTATCCGCCCGTATTGGGGGATAGCAGATTCTCTGCTGTCAACTGAAGACGTTATATCTCCAAAAGGCCTGTTTTACAGGAATTAATGAGAGCCACCCGCATACTTATTTTCAGATTGTAGCGCTGCATGTTTGAAATGATAAAATGTGTATTTTAATAAAAAAAGAAATATATAAAATGCTCAAAACTGTAGGGACACATTGTTCATATTATATTGTTAACCATGGTCTGAGTAATCAGCCTCAACAGAAAGTGGACAACCTTTTGGAGGAGTCAGTTATTCTTATCTTACTGTAACTTATCTTCCTTTATTTTCTAACACACATTTGTAGAAAACTGTCTTACTACTAACTCAGAATAATCTTTATAAAGTTATACAGGACATTGCAGAGTTGAGTTATCAACTTTCATAACAGTAATATACTGCAGCCTCAGACCTATTCTCCATGAATGAATGAATCTCATGAAACTTCAATGTTGTTGATTATTTGGTGTACAGACATATCCTATCTACTGTATTTCCCTCACTACCTAAAGTGAAAAAGGGGACATTACGTTTCAATTAAGTTTACAGTTACACAGTTTTTACCTGTGTTTGTCCTTCTCATTCCCAGCTGTTCGAAGGAGGGACTTTGCCAACATGACCAGCCTACTTCACCTGACCCTGTCCAGAAACACCATCAGTCAGATCCTCCCTTCAGCTTTCAGTGACCTCCGACGACTCAGAGCCCTTCACCTAGACTCCAACAGACTAACTGTTATAAAGGTGGGATGGAGGGATGGCTAGATGAATGGATATTGGGAAGGATGTATGGATAGATGTTATTAGGGATAGTTCTCACAGCATAACCTCTTAACCTCTCTTATTAATTCACCCCCATGCAGGATGATCATTTTAAGGGCCTGACCAACCTTCGCCACCTGATCCTGGCCAATAACCAGCTCCACTCCATATCTCCTCATGCCTTTGATGACTTCCTGTCCACACTGGAGGATCTGGACCTCAGCTACAACAACCTGGCCGAGGTGCCCTGGGACACAATCGGACGACTGACCAATGTCAATACTCTCAATATGGATCATAACCTCATAGAAAACGTTCCTCAAGGGGTCTTCACCAACCTGCACAAACTGGCCAGGTAAATGGATGGATAGAAAGAATTGTTCAAGAAGGTATTGATATACATGATAGGCGATTTCCAACATTCAGAACAAAATAAGAAACGTATAGTTCATAACCTCAAAGAGGGAACAATTCCCAACTACCATACACAATTATGTGATATTGTGTAATATTGATTAAATAACCCTTAAACAGGCTTGCCTATTGACCAACTGACTGGCTGGCTTACTGACTAGCTAGCGACTGATAACTGGATTCAGTGATTGACTGGCTGATCCCTCTTCATCCCCTCAGAGTGGGAGGTTCCTTCTCTTTATCTCTCTCTGTCTAACCCTCCATGTATCCACCCTCCTCCAGATTGGATATGACATCAAACAAGCTGAAGAAGATCCCTCCAGACCCGCTGTTCCTGAGAATCCCAGTTTATGCCAAGTCTAAAGGCTCTCCCCTCTCCTCCCTGGTGTTGAGTTTTGGCGGGAACCCCCTCCACTGTAACTGTGAACTCCTCTGGTTGAGGAGGCTGACGAGGGAGGATGACCTTGAGACCTGTGCCTCGCCCCCTGACCTCAGCGCCAAGTATTTTTGGACCATACCTGAAGAGGTTAAGTCTTGATCTTCTATATTTTTGGTGTGACAATGATGAACTTTACTTTTTTACTTTACTAGGTTTTATAGGTTTTGTAGGTTTTACATCAATCTTTGATAATACACTTTTAAAATTAGAGTTTTGAGATTCCTATAGAACTTTAACACTTCAAAAACTGCTGCAACCTCAGATTGTTGCAAATCACCTCAACAATAGTCAACTGATTGGAAATTGAAAGCCTTCAGATGATTAGATGAATATAAATATAAATATTTATTTTCCGCAGGAGTTTATCTGTGACCCGCCAGTACTAACCCGTAAGTCTCCTCGTACGGTGGCCCTGGAAGGCCAGCCTGCCAGCCTGAAGTGCAAAGCCAATGGTGACCCAGAACCTGAAGTCCATTGGATAAGTCCTGAAGGACGACTCATTTCCAACAGCTCCAGGTATTAGCATTGTCTATACAAATATATGGAAAAGAGTAATTGCAGCCAATCACAGCATATACACCAATTCATGCATTCAGCCTGGGTGCTGCCCAATAGAGCCACAATCCTCCAGTACAGGCAACAGAGCACTTCTACCAGAGCAGTTGGGGGTTTGGTGTCTTGTGTAATGGCACTTGGATAGTAGTTATTTAGACCAAGGAACTGCTTCCGTCTGGTGACCTATTTGTCACAAGCCCATTTAGTAATGCTTTAGGCTACAGTTTTTATCTGCAGTGTCAGCTACAAAAGATTGTCCTATTATTTTGAATTTTGCTGCCTTATGGCCCAGCATACCCCTCTAAACAGCACAGAAAACTTTATTCTGTACTTCAGAACAGCATGTTGATCTGGGCCGCATTATACCCCACTTGGGTATATATTTTATTTTACTGCAGCTGTAGACATTTTTGACATTTTTGTGGAAAATATATTTTTAGTGTATTATTTGTGTATTATTTGTTGGTATTTCACAAATGTCAATATAAATGCTAAAATCAATTGTATTAAAATGTATATTTCTTGTATATCTAATTTTTCTTTTATATCTCATTGGTTCTAGAACCCTTGTTTTCCCCAATGGGAGCCTGGAGATCAATGTGACAGCTCTGAAGGATTCTGGGAACTTCACCTGTATTGCCTCCAATGCTGCAGGTGAATCCACAGGAAGGGTGGAACTAGTCGTCACAGCGATGCCCCATCTGGCCAATAGCACAAGCCGCAGCCGAGACCCCTCCTCTGAACCCGCCCCCTCCGACATCCTAATCTCTTCTAAGGCGGCAGTGCCTAGCAATGAGACAAGAGCGGAGCGAAGAGTTTCATTGGTGGAACTAACAGGAAACTCTGCCCTAATCAGATGGACCAGTCAGAGTCCTTCATCGGGTGTCAGGATGTTCCAGGTCCAATACAACAGCTCTGGGGATGATACACTTGTTTACAGGTCTGTCTATCACTTTATGTGTCTGTCTATTGTAGTGCCTCTATGTCTATTTGCCTGCCCGCCTGCCGATCTATCTGTCTATCTATCTATCTATCTATCTATCTATCTATCTATCTATCTATCTATCTATCTATCTATCTATCTTGTCTTGTCTGTCTTGTCAGTCTATTGTTATATTGTTAACTTTAATAGCCTACTAGCCTACTGTACATCACATCAATTCCGTATACTAGCAAAGTGTGATTGCAGTCTATTATGTGAATGTTTTTTAGAAGTGTATTAATACGATGCTTTTTTGTGTGTGTCTGTGTGGGTAAGAGTGTGAGTGGCTATGTGCATATGTGTTTGTAAGAGTGAATCAGCAGTCAGCAGCAGTAGCTGCGAGGTTGAGAGCCATTGACAGATGATACCAGTGGAGATTAGCCAGCCATCCAATCGTAAAAAAACTCTATATCTAATCAGCGGGAATGATGAAGACTTCAGCTGAGCCAGTTTAGCTAACTGCTGGAAAGCCATGACATGCTGCGGGGTCGGTGGCTGTTGAACAAATTGTAATACTTTTAAAACAGAGCTTTTAATGGATTCAAACTATGAAGAGGGAATGGGAACATCGAATATGATAGATTGCTGAAACAAGCTGGTCTTTCTCTTTTTACTTTCTGCACTACATAAATTCATGCTGTCACCCCAGTTCTGACTGAACAGGGAGGACACACCCATCGGATTACAATAGATAGAATGAGCACCTCCTGGTATCACGGTAATCCCTTTTGATACTGTTATGATTGCTACCATAGAATTGTAATAATATTATTGTGGAAATGAGCCATATTTCATGCACAGAATTTGAATGAGTAAAAAGGTCATTTCCTGGTAAATCATGGTAATCTGCTTCTGTGCAGTTAAGGAGGCTGTCATGGAAACTTTTCTTATGTTATGAAAATGAATATGATTTTATGAGACTCAGAATGAATGAGTGAATGAGACTGAATTTTAAATGGTTATTTAACCTAATTGGTGTGTTTGCCATATTTGTAAATTGCTTCTGAGTCTCAAGCACCAAAATAATTCTCATTTCCATGACAACAGTAATAAAACATCCACACAGTAAGCATTGAAAATGCAAGGCACATTGTTCCAGAGCACTAGCTAGTAAGCAGACAACCTAACAATTGTTACTATGCTGCCATAGAAAATGCAGCCAAAATGTTGCACATTGAAGTCGCACCCAGTTCACTTGGACCGAGTTCAACACCCTTTACTGCTTGCGAAGAGTTCTGGTTAGACTGAAACAATACAATAATAAAAACAATGGGGAAGTGTGGTAATGCTTTTGCTTTCATTTTTGTAGTGTGATCCCTGCTGATCACCAAACTCAACTAGGCACATTACTGTTCAGGGGGATGCTCGTTCCATCCATTCATAATCTGTGATTTAAAATAAGACAGGAGGAGCATTTCATTTGAGTAACAGTGTACAAGAGGCCTTCTATTCACCAACTGTTCAATGGTTGTTTGCTGTTCAGTCAGTCGGATTATTGTTATTGGATGTCTTCTTCTGTTGTTGACTGGAACTGTACTATAGCTATTGATAGTTACAGAAGGCTTTGATTGGTTACAGTGTGCCATCTGCCAATATGATGCTTGTAAACTTAGTTTGTATTGAGAATAGATTTCTCTTACTAAGTGGGTACAGGAGTTTTTTGGTCCATGCCAACAGGGAACATGAATATTCCTCCCAAAATCAAATACAAAGACAAATCTTTCCAAGCAGTTCTATTGTGAAGTCTCACATGGCTGAGGGAATACATAAAGAGCAGCTTGCTTGGAATAGTGTGAGAAATGTCTTGCATTGACTAGCACAGAGTGCTTGGATGGGTTTCAATAGCATTGCATTTTTTTCTAAATCGTGTGTGCTCTCAGAGAGTGTATAACCCTCTCCCCTGTGCGAAACACACAGCGTATTATCACTCAAATCTCTCTAAAAGACTGGGAAAGCCCTATTTATTTTCAGCTCCGAGGATACACCGTATGTATTGGAGTGGAGCAATTTTCTTTTTTTTTTTTCAAAAGTGTAAATAAAACTGCCTTTCGCACTCTGCCTACCTCAAAGGTCTATTTCTCAGGTTGAGTAATCCAAATAAATATGTCATCACTACTACAGAAACCTTTTTACTTTGATTGACAGCTGGCATTGTCTCACAGAAAAGTATAGCAAACCCATTGATAATACATTGTAAAATATCCAAAAATAAATCACTTTCAATTGCACAATCATTCACTTCTACATGCATGGAAAGTTAAACTTTTTGAGATATGAGGTTCTGACTAAACACAAACTATGCAACAAGATCTCCAAACGAAACGGCAGTATAGGTCATTTGTCGATATGACCCAAAACCAATATGAGAGTTTTGCTGTTTTGCTGACGCCCTTATCGCTCTCACCACCGTGACCTGACTGCTTTCCTAAAAATCCGAATTTTTTACAGCGAGCCACATTGTATTGGCCAATCAAGTAGCTGCTTTTATGAATATTAATGAGTTTCCCCCTGCCACCCTGCATCTTCAGAATTCACGTGCGGGCATGCAAAAACGACATGAAGAAGACCGACTTCCACTGCTGACGATTTCTCTCCTGATTCGACAAAGGTGAAACATCGTTTGAGGAAAAACGGGAATATTGTTCGCATTGACCTGTTTCGACAAACGACACAGATGGTCGTTTTCTTGAGAGATCAGTCTGGATTATGTTAGGATGTCTATGGTAGAGGACACCTGGGTTTATTCAGACACTTAAACTAACCATGGGAGACAAGCAGTCATTTAGAATTCTGAGCATGACAACAGTTCTCCTGCATAGCAACCACCCATGTGCACTCACACAGTCAAGGTTGGAACTGGTCTGTGAGTATAGTGAATATATACAATAGATAGTATAAACTATAGTATACACTCCCCTGCTGGTCAGCTGTAGGTCTGTGTGTGTGTGTATGTGTGTGTGTGTGTGTAAGTGTGTGTGTGTGAGAAAGAGAGAGCGAGAGAGAATCTATTTGATAATAGTCTCACATTGACCAACTAGCTGTCTGTCTAGACTGGTAATTACACTATACACGTTAACACTAAGACACACACACACGCACACGCACACACACACACACACACAGTTATATAAACATTTACAATACTGATTATGTATCCTTGTCTTTGAGTGCACTCCCACCTAAGGTTCAGAACAATGTGTCAAGGCATTGAATGCACTCTCACAAAATGCTTAGACATAGCACACCCACTCAGTCAACATTCATCATACAGATACACAGAAACAAAACACCACACACACACACACACACACACACACACAGGGAGATATGGAGATAGCGATCCCACACACTCAGTGTCACATAAAGGAACAGAAGACATGATTCCTTTATACCAGTGATGCTCTAAGGAGAGAAGAGTCCAGTGTGTGTGTGTGTGTGTGTGGGTGTGTGTGTGTGTGTGTGTGTGTGTGCACATGTGCCAGGGTGTTTGTGTGTATGCATATGTGCTGGTCAATATCCATTAATAGAGGAGAGAGAAAGGATGAAGAAAGAAGTGAGGTAGCAGGAGGAAGGATGGAAGGAGAGGAGGGGAGGAGAGGAGAGGAGAGGAGGGGAGAGTGGAGGAGAAGAGGGGAGGAGCGAGGAGAGGAGGGGGGAGGAGAGGAGGGGAGAGGAGAGGAGAGGCATCTGAGCCTTGTATTATAATGATTTAAAATAATACAGGAGAAGCATTTAGTTTGGTTACAGTATACAAGAGGCCTTCTGTTCAACAACTGTTCAATAGTTAAAATATGTTCAGTCAGTCGGATTATTTTTTCATTGTTGTTAAGGTTAGGGCTACGCTATGCAGATGCTCCACCTCTGAGGAATCTTTCAGAAAATTAAAATGTTCCTTAACATAAGGTAGACAGAAAAAAAATGGTTGATAAGTTATTCCTTTTGTATTCTTATGTAATTTTGTAATTCATCTGAGAATGTTTGAGGTATTTTGAATTTTCAGTTCTTGTTTTTATGCTGTAGAGTTATGTGTAATCTTGTGTAACCTTGTAACTTAGTTTTTGATGTTTTTAATTACTGTATGTATACTAGAATTTAATGGGTTCACATTATTTTATGTGCTGAATAAGTAACAACCATTTGGCACAAAAATTCCATTTAAAATCTATCACATAAATTCTAAAAATAACTGGTATCAAGATTATGTTATTCACACACTGCCCTTTGTGTTCATTTTAGTTAACCTTTATTCGAGCCGGCAGTTCAATTAGAACCGTTTCCACTTTAGAAAGCCAATAGTCCAGAAATGTTCTGAGTCTCACAACCCCCTGACTACACGCAATCAATGCCTTTATAACGCTGTGTGTGTGCGTGTCTACGTGAACCCATAGGAAGAAGTGAATTTGGTAACCCAGTGTGTGAGACATACTCCTCAAAACCTTCTGACTACATATGATCAATGCCTATTCAAGTGTGTGTGTCTCTGTGTGTACAGTATGTGTGTGTGTGTGTGTGTGTGTGTGTGTGTGTGTGTGTGTGCGTTAGCTGGCTCAGTCTCAGCACCAGACTCATCGATGGTATTGAACCTCAACCAGACAGGAGGCTTCTCCTTCCATTTGCATTCTCTCCTTGGCCCCCTCTCTTCTCCCTCTGTCTCCTAATATTATGATGGAAATGATCATTGTTGTATGGCATATTGTTGACTTGTGTGGTGTGAATGCTCTGTGTATGATCTCTGTATGCTTTGTATTGGGTGATAAATGATCACATTAATGGACAGAGGTCTAATTTTAACAAGCTACACCAACCTTCCTGCCCTCTCAATTTATAACCCTAACATCTGAGGGGCCGGCCAAGAACAGTGAATGCCCCTCACAGACTGACTCTCCATTGTTGTAACACATGTGCGAGGGCTGGCCAAGAACAGTGAATGTCCCTTACTGAGTAGCTGGCTGACTCGCTGACTCCATTGTTGAAAGGTGCGAGAGGTGGCGTGCAGTAGGTGGTGGTATTCATCTTAGGTAGTGACACCAGGTGAGCGTAATAATTGAGGACAGAACATGGCTACTCTCTACGTCCATACATACCAGTGCAGCATGTCCTGTTATATTTGTTGGATAAGCTAAATCAGCCAAACACCACCCATGTTTTCTAGTTCACTTGCTAGCTAACTCTATAGCTTGCTAGCTAACTCTATAGCTCATTTGTGCACTCGCTTGTCTGGTTTACTTATTTTTTATTTTTTTTATTGTTTTGTGTGTGTGTTTGATATTTTTTTCCTGCTGTACTGGTGGTCTGAACTATTATAGAAAAAACAGAGTAACACTTTAGGACTGGTTTCTATACCTCTCTTTCATTTTACTGTGTGTGTATTGTATTGATGTTCTGACCTCAGAATGACTATTTTGTGTGCAGCCGGTCAAACTGAGAGAGAGAGGAACTGTTCTCCTGCTGGTTTGAAATAAGTTTCATATGTTATTTTTACTCCAAAAAATCTGGTCACCACACACACTGTGTGTGTGTGTGTGTGTGTGTGTGTGTGTGTGTGTGTGTGTGTGTGTGTGTGTGTGCGTATGTGTACAGGCCATGTTTGTATGTGTGGATGCTTGCATGCAATACTCTGAAGTATTAGAATGTGTGTATTCAAATG
>OMKK01035807.1:0-12882 GCA_900302305.1 Polymixia japonica | reverse complement strand
GGCATCCTCCCCTGGGAAGAAAACCAAAAGCAGCTGTTAAGTACGTCATTTCTGTGAGTTTTAGACTAAAATGTAACATTAAAATTCAATACAGTCAAGTTGAAATAACTGAAGAAATGTGACCCAGACTCATATTACATTTAATACAAGACTAATTTATTAAGAAAAAATAAAATAAAATATAGCTGCAATTCTCAATTATGTGGTCCCAGCCAAAAGGAACAAATTAAAAAGTATATGAAATAAAATCAATCAAGGCAGACTTGGCCCATTTTCCAAAAATGCTCACAGGAAATTGGACCACTTGCAGGAGAAAAGCCACTAACTAACTGTAGCTTGATGGATATAATTGTGAGGACAGAGATGTAGACATTATCAAAATGATTAGACTGAAGCCCGTTCTCCATATGTGAGAAAATCCCCACACACCTGCGCATTAGCTTTCCACAGAGCAGAACCTAACTTTACGTTGACCCAAGTGTTGATTTAAGCAATAATATTTACACAAGAGGGTGTTCTTATTTTTTCGGAACTCAGCACAAGCGCCTCGTTCCTAAGCCGCATCACTGTCATGGCAATAATAACAGTAAAGATCTTGTGTAAAATTGCGATTATACAACGGTTACCAACAAAAAGGTTACTGTCTTTTTTTGTTAACGTTATTCAACAAAATCTATACCATACATTTTATGGTGAAAACTAGCAAGTTTGTAAAGTAGTTCCTTAGTTACTCACCGAAGCTATAAAGCGACGGCTTCTCCGTTACCATGGAAATGTTAAACCGTTTCAGATGTGTTGATCTATGTTGGTATCGAGTAATTTACAGGGATGAGGCATATTTCATTTGAGCACGGCTGAGGTGTGCTTTATCATGATTTGAGCACATCTGGAAGGCCTATTTTGACAGAATGCTTGGCCAGAACTACCTGCTGTATAATAGAGCAAAGCCTTAACTGATGGAGCAGAGAAGGAACGTCTGGGATTATAATAACCAATAACGGCGAAAAATAAATAAATAAATGTATAAATTGCCGCGGTGGATCATTTTCTTAACAGGCCTCATAGCAGCCAGTTGAATCATACACCAGTGTTTCCCCTTTATATATTCTAACGTGGCGGGGTGCCACGGTTCATGTCTATGCTGCAGGGCTGCAACTAACAATTATTTTGGTTTTTGACAATTTTTTTGATTAATCGACTAATTTACAGATTCTTTTCTCATGCTTTTTTTTTTTTTTTACTAATTTAAAGACATGTCTAGGTCTCATACTGCTATCAGTGGCTTGCTAAGATCATAAACATTATGCTGGTTGGCTAAATTAAATAAGCCACTTGCAGAAGAAAGACGTTGGACTGAATGTGAGACACTCTCATTGACTCCCAGTCAAAAATGAAGCAGTCTGCTCCGCTTAGTGTGATTTTAAAGGAGAAGTTCACTTATAAAACCAACTCCACGGTGTTGGTTACTCAACCCCATGTCAGTCGAATCCCAATTGAAGTTTTTAAATCTACGTAGTATTGACAGCGTTAGAAGCCGATTCAACGAGCTGCTATGGGGGCCTAGTGTTAGTTTGTCCAGAGCTCAAAATGGCGTACAAATGACCATCAAATGGTCAAACAGCTCATGCTGAATAATCCGTAGCCAATCTGTAGCCAACCGATTGCACAGTGAGTCCAAAAAAGCGCATTTGCTCCATTATTTAGCCTCTTTTCATCTTCATCGAAACTTTGAGACGAGCACGCACCCACAGCCAAGTATATGTAGTCCGGTACGCACTCTACATGCATTCAGTTGTGGGTGTGTAAAAATGTGAAAGGCTTGGCCAGAAACGATAGTGATATCATCTTTTTTTCTGCCTCTTCTACACGTTAACAACTAGTGACACTGTAACACTATAACCGTTTTCAAGCGGTAGAGTGTTAGAAAGGCTTCATCCTGCTAGATCTTGTTCTTATCTAAATATCTATGAATACTTGTGAATTTTAATATTTCCATGTAAAATTGACACTAAAAGACCAGAAACAGTATTAGAGTGTAAGTGTCAGATTTTTTTTTTTTTTTTTTTTTTATAATGGCAGAATTTGACCATGTGTCCGGATTTGGCAACACTGGCGCTAGTCGGAAGTGGAGTCTCTCGCTTCACCTGTGTACATGTTGCACTTTCTTAAGCCATCTTTCTGTGAGAAGTTTCTTCTTCACCTTCCCCTGGTACATGTCGGGTAGACATTTTGAAGCAACGCTGCCACCTAGCACTTGCGCACCAAAGAGGCTCTCCAGTTAAACCACAGAATTCCAATTCTAGGACTGCGGGTTAGATGTTTTTTTTTTTTTCATCTAATGTGACACATTGACAGTACAAATTCCCGTTGACAAATTTACATAATCAGCGTTGTAGATTTTGTTGACTAATCGTTGCAACCCCGGTGTGCTGCAGTGTTACTGTGAGATCTTTTCGCAGAGTCCAGCGCAGGCCGCAGAGTTTGTCATTCTCTGGAATCCATGGACCTGTTGCAGGCACCACTTGGGATGATGTACGATTATTGCAGCCACCTATTAAGCCAACAAACAAAAACAGATACATTGTTCCTTTTATTGTGTATCCATCACTTTTATGATCTCCCTCCGTTGCCTCCAACAAGCTCCTGTTTTGGCTTTGCGGAACATTTAGTTTCCTTTAATCAATTTCCCTTGTCTCCGGTCTGCAGTGTTTGCCTTAAAGTGATTGCAGTGTGGTGCCTTGCATTAATACAGATCCCTCTTCACCACGCCACGGCATAGGAGACAACTGCAAAGGAGACCTGGGACTCAGACACTATTAAGGACCCATTTGTTTCCCCACCCCTTCAATAAAAAATAGCATCTTTGTTTGTTTTTTATTCTTTCTTTACTATATTTATAGGTATGCGTATTTATAGTTCTGTCCGTTTTTTCTTGTGTGTTCACAGCGGCCTACTGCAGCCCTGCCAATAACCCTGTCAATGGCACGGTGCACAGTCTGACAGGGTCTAAGCTGGGAAGCACTCTCCGTTTCAGCTGTGACCAAGGCTTCCGGCTTATTGGCCAGAGTAGCGCCACCTGCACACGTACCGCACAGGGAATCTACCAATGGAATGCACCCGTGCCACTTTGCCAAGGTGAGGGCTGATCCATGGCTAAAGGGCCAGGTGGAATTACGGGGAGGTGGAATTGCTAGGAAAACATGGACTGAAACAATGACCCAGGTGCTTGGAGAAGGATCCCATTCCCACCCACACATTGGAAAGGCGCACAGAATCTGAATCACAGAATAGATTCACTGCTGTTCACTGCCCACATATTTGCGTCGAAAGCGCTTGTATTGTAGAAATGCATTCATTCTGTTTTGACTTCATTGTACAGATGTGTTTCTAAACTCAATGATGAATCTTTCTGCTGTTGATAAAAGGGAGATTTCAAAAGACAGTGCCATCAACAATAGGCTGTGCTTTTTAAGAAAGTTCACTCCAGGGTTCCTTTAAGGGTTACACTGCCATTCATTAGTGACTTTTAATTGATGTGTTTTGATTGGTTATGTGTCAATATTGTGTACCATTATTATGATATTTTCCTCCCCCATTACTCATTCTTGTTTGAAAAGGTCTACAGTAATTGCAAGATTCCAGGTAAATAAAAATTGCAATTGCTTATTGTCTGCTGAATGACAATACAAAAAGTATTATGACCTGAGAATACATTTAAAAAATAGAGAAACTGATATTTGGAATGTTGTTGATTAATTGATTAAATTAATTAAATTTATAAAATAATTAATTAATTAATTAAAAGGATCTTGTTAATTTGTCTCAAGTTAGAATGTATAATTGTCTTTCAATGTTTAGCTTTTTCAAACTCATTTAGCTTATCTCTCTGTTTGTGTTCATAGATTGTTTTGTTTTGTTTTGTTTTGTTTTTTCATTCCTTCACAAAAGCATACAATTAAATAATTTCACAGCCAAACTCTAGTCTCCAACTGGCTGTATTTACAACATCAGTTCAGATGGAGACTGAGAGCAGCGGGGCAACATTCAGTGCCTGGTCAAGTCTACAGCAGGTGTAATCTTCACTATGAATAGCATTTCCTCTCTCCAGACTTGAGTGTTTACCAGCGTGCAGATGGGGGGCCTAGCTAATGTTTACGGCACAACAATACCGGTGCTGGGAGTGCATTTGTACGGGGAGCCTGTTGTGACCCAGGCACTGTGCATGCAAAGCTGGTTATTAGGAAGCACTTCACTACCTGGGCCTTCATGTGTTGCTTTGCCTCAGGGCAAAATTAACCTTTCCACTAATCTAGATGTGCTCAATCTCTTGTTGATGGAAAAGCAAATTGTACATGCACCACCTCCACATCTATTTTTTTTTTTCTTCAATCCCCCTCTCTGTTTTTCTTTCTTTCAATATGCCTTTTCCCTCCGCCAGTCATGTCCTGTGGAATGCCGGTTCCTCCGGTCAACGGCAGTATTGTGGGGCAGGACTTTACCATGGGAGCAAGGGCCATGTACCAGTGTAACCCTGGCTTCCGACTGGCCGGCCCCCTAACCACCTCAGTGGTCTGTCAGGAATCTGGGAGGTGGAGCCCCATTGAGGCCCCACCCAGATGCATACGTGAGTATTTCCATAACTGGATATTTGTTAAACCCTTATTTTACTCTTAGATGTCAGTGTTTCTGAATTGTAAAACCCTGTAATGCTTTCAGTTCAGAGTCTTCCAGCAGGATCATATTGGATTAAAACTGTGTTTTTATACTCGCAGTGATAAATCCCCAACATAGTTTGTGGCCCCAAGCAGCTAAACTAGCTTACTGTTGAGCTCAATTTAACCAAGACCATAACCATCTTGTTAAACAGATGTGATTTGTGGAAATGCAAAAATAAATAAAGTATATAAATGATGGTAATAACATTATACTTCTCCAGACATTTGAACTAATGCCGTTGGTTTAACCTCTGACCCTCCAGCGGTGACCTGTCCTGACATTGGCCACTCAGCCGTGGATCATGGGAGATGGAGGCTGATCTATGGGACTCAAAACCAGTATGACGCCATAATGATGCTTATATGTGACCCGGGATATTACTACAGGGGTCAAAGGATAATCCGTTGCCAGGCCAACAGCTCCTGGGATTATCCAGATCCTCGCCCAGCCTGCGACAGTGAGTGTAATTTGACATTCATTTTAAAAGTTTTTCACTAACTTTACTAAGTTAACAGCCTCATTTTTGCAGAAAACACTGACAGTAAAAGTAATTTTACAGGTACGAAAAGTATCAAATTACACAATTTTTTTTTGACACAAATGCTTTGCTCTATTATACAGCAGGTAGTTCTAGCCAAGCATTCTGCTCAATCTAAGTGTTATTTACATTAAGTGATTCATATTGACATGGGATATGAGGAAAAAAGATTACCTGAAAAATAATGTACAAATCCTTCAACCAAAACAAAGTGAATGACAAAATTATTATCCAAACAAAATAAACAAAGTGTAATAGATACTATTGATCAAAGCAAATCACCATTTGAGACTACAATATATTGTTTTGTCTCATCTCATTTCATCTCAGTCATCTCCTGTGGGGATCTTGGGACTCCACCAAACGGGAACAAGATTGGAACACTGATGGTGTACGGAGCCACGGCCATTTTCTCCTGCAACACGGGCTATACCCTGGTGGGCTCGCGGGTTCGCGAGTGTATGTCGAATGGACTTTGGAGTGGAACACAGGTCCAGTGTCTAGGTGAGATCCATACAACCAAAGACAACGTGATAAAGTGACCTTTTACTGGTAACTGTTTGTTAAAGGGACATATCCTGGAAAATCATAAATGTGTAGTTTTCGTATCTAAGATGGTTGATACGAATATGATTAAGAAGCTGTAGAAATGTGAAACATTTCTGGCATGTGGCTAGACTATCAAATATCCATGTGGTACCCTTGTGGTTCTCTTTCATAGCATAGCTCAAATAACAGCCCTAATTGGCTGGCACTATTGACGTCTATGTCAGGAGGGGATGGGATCTTTAGCGTCAGTTGTCATTCAAAAACCTTTTAATGTGTAATTTGATGTGTCTTTTTTGAATTTTGTATAGCCTGTAACCTGTAATGTACTAACCTGGTAAAATAAAGGTAAATAAAACGGTAATAAATGCTAATAAAAGGTAGCAATACTAACAGATAGCAATACCTCCAGAAAAGTATCACTACTTTTTGCCCATACGCTAGCAGGGAAAATAACAATATCCCCTCCCCTCATTTTCGCCAATAGTGACACAAGCTGTTAAGCGAATTAGCAGGTCTGCTAGCGTCTAGAGCCCACTGGCTAACCATGGCTACGGCTGACAATTCCGATGAAGCTGAGAAAGGCCCAAAGCTTTGTCCCTTCAGCAATACAATTTCTAGCTGGGACACCCACCCCATGTGTGGCGTGTCTGGGCCTACCCCATACTCAGGCTGCCGTAACATCCACAGACGAGTGTGTCCAGGCTAGCCTGTTGAGGGGACACCCACTCTCACCTGCGCCGCGGAGACAAACGGATATGTCCGAGGGCTTGGCCGCTACACCTGGTCCAGGCTGGGCAGAGGCAGACCCTCCGCAACTGGACCTTGTTTTCTCGTTGCAAGCGACGGATGAGGGATACGAGGGCTTTGCTGCGGCTCGTGCCATCATGGAAGGAGATGCGGACTATGATGGGCAAGAGTCAGCTGAGATCCCTCTTCGTTGCTAACATTCGCATGGCTGTAAAGCCCTCCGCCGCTGATGGAGGTAACCAACCTCCTGCGTCATCTCACCTGGATCTTGACATGCAGGACATGTGCAAGCGCGCAACTGCCAGGCTCAACATAACACAGCCCGTCGCTCAAGCACAGGTTGCAAAATCTCGGTTTGACGGCAAGAAATTGCCAAAAGCGAAAAAGATGGGGAAACAAGTGCTGCCTTTTTTCCCGGAGCTAGTGGAAGAGATAGCGGCAACGTGGAAAGATAGGCCATACAGCAAGAAACACCCCATTATGGGAAGCTCCCCGTTGGACTGTGAGGGGATGGAGTCTCACCGCGTTTGCCAAATGCCGCCCATAGAGCCTCTGGTAGCAAGCCACCTTCACCCGAAGACCTCCTTTCTTCGGCTCCGTCTCTCCCCTCCAAGACAAAACGCTTCCAGTCGAGCCTCACTGATAAATGCTACAAGGCAGAGGCTCTGTCAGTAGGAGCCCTGAATGCCTCTGCTATTCTGTCGGCTTACCCGGCGGAATTAGAAGAGGATATGACAGCTAAACCAGATACCACCTTGTGGGAAGAAATCTGCGTTATAACCGACCACGTCCTTCATCTCCACAAGGTAGCCATCCAAGCTACAGGGATGGCAATGGGCCTCATGGTTCTTCAGGAGAGGGTGCACTGGCTCGGGCTCACTAATCTGCCAACCAAGGAGAAAGAGGAGTTCCTTGATACTAAGACAGTGTTTTCAGTATTGCCACACAAGCACTTGTTTCACGCACTCTGTAATAAAAAATCCCAACATGCGCAACCAGGCAAATTGCCAAAGGTGCTGTCCAATGTTAATACGCAGAAAAAAGATTGGAAAACAAATCAATTTTATCTGCCATAACAGCCTGCGGGGGCCAACGCCCTCACGGCTGTGACACCACGGACAGTCCACGCGCCTCCGTGCCGTGCTCTGGTGGCGATGGAGCGCATGGACAGTGTGTGTTGTGCCCCCCCCAGCCACAGGAGGGTGCCAACACTCTCTCTCTGCACAGGGAGAGCTGGGCTGCCTACACTCAGTCAAATTGGGTGTTGAGAATGATAGAAAAGGGCTACATTTCAAGGAAATAATACACTCTCATGCTCAGGGCGAGTCTGCCAATATTCTCTTGGAAGACATTTCCACCTTGAGAAAGAAAGGAGCTATAAGAGTTGTCCCTTCCAAGGAGACCGACAGCGGGTTCTACTTGAGGTATTTCCTAGTCCCAAAGAAGGAGGGGAAGGGGTATGAGGGCCATTCTGGATCTCCTTGCCCTAAACCGTCATCTAAGGAAATACAAGTCCAGGATGTCGACACCTGCTTCTCTGCTGCCGTTCGTGCGCGCATGTGACTGGTTCACATCAATCGACCTGAGGGACACTTATTCCCCCATTCTCATATGTCCCCCACGCAGGAAATATCTAAGATTTGCTTTACGGGGGATAGCCTATGAGTATATTACGAGTATATATGCAATGAGGTTCTTATCACTGCATCAGATAGCATAGCTTCCAAGGTTGCTCAGTGTATTGGGACCCTTTCTTCAGTTGTACAGTCTAATCTTGGAAACCTAGGTGTTATATTTGATCAGGCCATGTACTTCGATCAAAATATTAAATCATTGACCCGTACATGTTTCTTCCACTTAAGAAACATTGCCAAACTAAAGCCTATTGTATCACAACCTGAGATGATCTTTCACGCTTTTATTTCACCCCGGCTAGACTACTGCAATTCCCCTTTCACCTGCCTCAGCAAGTCGTCTCTGGACCGTCTACAAACTGTCCAGAATGCTGCTGCAAGGCTGTTGACCAGGTCCAGCAGGATGACTCATATCACACCCATTTGATGTTCCTTACACTGGCTTCCCATCGAGTTTAGGTTTCATTTTAAGGTTCTTGTTTTTACATATAGAGCCCTGCATGTTCAAGCACCTGTGTACATCTGTGACCTGCTCCATCCATATATCACCAGTAGGTCACTTAGGTCTTCTGACCAGGGCTTACTGGTTGTCCCTCGCTCTCGACTAAAAACAAAAGGCGATCATGTTTTTGAAGCTGTGGCTCCAACACTGTGGAACGCTCTTACTATCGATATATGATCTGCAGTCTCAGTTGATGCCTTTAAAAAGCAAGTGAAGACTCATTTATTCAAACTGGCCTTTGTCTCCGCTCATGCTGTCTAGTCAACCACCAAGGTGTACCTGGCAGCCATTTCAGCCTGTCATATTGGTTTTTGATGGAAAGACAACACCCTTTAGTGTGTCAATTCATGAAGGGTGCACGTCATAAATTACCTACATCTAGACCACTGGCTCCACCGTGGGATCTTCCCACTGTACTAAATGCTCTCTCCTGTTCCCCTTTTGAACCCTTGGAGCAGGTAGAGTTGAAAATGTTGTCCTTCAAGACAGCTTTATTGCTTGCTTTAGCCTCAGCTAAGCACATAGGTGAAATACATGCACTTTCTGTGCACCATGCATGTACAAATTTTTCCACGGGGAATACTTAGGTCAGTCCGCAGCCTAACCCAGCCTTTATCCCAAAGGTTATAGGCTCGTGCCCTCTTATAGATGGCCACTTTTCTCCTATGGACGCTTTTTGAAGCGTTTTCACATTCTGTGTCCAGGGAGCTTCAATTCAAGAGGTGTGTGCGGATGCATGATGGGCTTCGCCACACACGTTTGCTAGAGTTTATAGGTTGGATGTAACAGCACTAACTGTGGCACATTCACTCCTTAGTACTGGCTCTGCTCAGAGTGGTTCCTCCTTTGTGAAGTGCCACAGTGTTCTTTTCAGGCATGTCTGGCAATCCGAGAGTCAGTATTTTTCCCATATTGAGACGGAGAAGAAGTGAGCTTGTTTTGAATGACAACTGACTCTATGTCAGCCCAATATATAGGAGGAGGGTCCCATTCCATGTTATTTGAGGTTATGATGAGGTTACACAGGAGATGTTCCCCATAGTGAGACACTCACTCATGCTACTCAGAGAACCGGGGTTATCCCTATAACCTTAGGTTTTACAAGCTGTTTCGACTTAAGTCAATTTGTCACAAATTACAAAGGTGCTGCCCAGACCAATGATGG
Source organism: Polymixia japonica (assembly GCA_900302305.1). NCBI lineage: Eukaryota > Metazoa > Chordata > Actinopteri > Polymixiiformes > Polymixiidae > Polymixia > Polymixia japonica. Next base: position 3,031 of record OMKK01035807.1, on the reverse strand, counting down.
ACAGCTCAGCCCACCAGTCACAGTCAAGATGCTTTAAAATCTTTCACTGACCCTCCCCATCAAGTGGCCAATCAGGGCTTTTACATGAGTGAACTCAGCCTCTGCCCACAGAAAACAGCTTGTTCTTTGCAAGAGACACACAGGATAGAATTTCACAGGACATTGTTTTACTTTTGACCACAAGGACCGCAAAAAAAGAGCATAGGATATGTCCCCTTTAAAATACAAAAAAGAATGATGAATGGTACTTCATAATGCCTTTTGTGTCTATGTTGACCCCAAAGTCTGAGTCTCTCTCTCTCTCTCTCTCTCTCTCTCTCTCTCTCTCTCTCTCCTGCCATAGCTGGACATTGCGGTACCCCTGAGCCCATTGTGAATGGCCAGATCATTGGGGAGAACTATAACTACAGAGGCAGTGTGGTGTACCAGTGTAACCCAGGCTTCCGTCTTATCGGGGTGTCCGTGCGGATCTGTGAACAGGACCACCGCTGGTCAGGACGCACGCCTGTCTGTGTCCGTAAGTTGCCACGGAGACTGCAGAGATGCTGGTGAAGCCTTATGCCCAAATTTTACTTTGATGGACCATTGAAACTGCTTCACTGAGCAGAGTTTAGAAAGAGTTGATACTTACACTGTACTATACACCCAACTTTAATGTATTTAATAATAGATTGTTCAAATTTAGCAAACCTGTCTGCGTGCTTAAGTCACCATTATGTTTTTCTTACTTGCATAGCCATCACATGCGGTCACCCTGGCAACCCTACCTTCGGTGTGACCCAGGGAACCCAGTTCAACCTGAATGATGTTGCGCGCTTCGTCTGCAATACCGGATACGTTCTGCAGGGGGCTGTGAAATCTACCTGTCAGTCCAATGGCCAGTGGAGCAACACCCTCCCTAAGTGTAAAAGTAAGTGTGTGTGTGTGTGTGTGTGTCGCTGGGCCGGCGTGTGCAGTTGCGCAACTGCGGGCGTGAGTCTGTGGCTGCGTGTGCATATGACCCATCTGTCCGTATACTTTAACTGGCAAGATGTTGAAATGTACACAAATGAGACACAGCAAGCGTCAGACTGCGTCAAAGTGAGCATTGTCTTGCTTGAATCGTCTATGAGATACGTAAGACAGAGACCGCACTGATGTGTTACATCCATTAAGTTCGGAGCATATTGTGAAAAGCGTTTGCACTTATGTTTTCTTTGTCTTCTTTGTTTACGTGTTTGTGGGTAGACATGCTACCTATTGTACCGTGCGAGGTCATACCCTTAGCAACCACAGATGAACCCAATCACAGAGTGAGCGGAGATGAAACACAGCGACGTCCTCGGGGAGAAAGGGTTTAAACAGTGCACATTAGCGGAAATTGAAATGGAAACGCAGGGAAGTGTCTGGATGATTTAATTACCCGGGTCTTAACCGCTGGGTCAGTGAAGATTCCAGGTAATATTTACATGTGACGCCATGGCCGTCTACCCAAGCTAAACTCTATTACACCCACAAGCTCACCTGTCAGGGAATCAAAGTTGGTTAATAGCCACGGGGAGAAAGCCAAAGAAAAACAATCGCAGGGTCCTTGTTTTTGTGTGAGAGGCAGCAGGCTTTTGAGACCTATTTCCGTGGTTTTATCTCAGAATAAGAATTACCCTGCTCTGCTTTGAAAGACATAGGCAAAGACTTTTAATTTGGCAAAGTGAGGTTGTTTTTGGACAGGCAGCGTGTCTGGGCACCCGTGTCTGTCTTGAAGCCTCTGCTAACTGAAGGATTTGTGACAGGCACAGAAAGGCGCCGCCTGCGAGGTCGGGCCCCACGCATGACAAGGCAGTGACAGAACCAATGATGGATTGTCTTATGAGTTTGTTTTAAATGAGGAGAGAAGAGAAGCATTTGGCCTTTTTGAGACGTTTATGGAGGGATGGGGAGGCTAAACGCCTCTAAGATATCCTTCGCCAGTTGATAAAAAAAAAAAAAAGGGAAAGCATTGAGCTGCAGCATGCATAAGTAGGCGAGATTTTCTCCCAGACACATGCCTTAAATCTTTCTGCTCCAGTAGTGACATCATATTAGCATTGGCCTTGTTTCCATGCAGACTCCGAGATGCATTTTGTGGAAGTGCGTGCGTGTGCACGCATGTGGTCATGCGTGCGCTCGTATGTTTGCATCTGTTTTGATAGCACATTATTCTCACCGTGGATGCAGAAACGTAAGCGGCTTAGAGGTCTTTTTGTCAATCAGATTTATCACCTTAATTACGGTATTCAAGTCACATTTGGCAGTGCGCGCTCTCCTGTCTGCTTTTTCTAAACCCGCATTTACCTTCTCGGCAGCAAACTAAGTGCCGTGACAACATCCGCCTCATCCATCTCAGCCTCAGCCTCAGCCCTTGATCATAACGTTTCCCTCCAACTTTCCCACTCCACCCGTTCCTCCTCCTCCTCTCCCCGCTTCGCTTCTTCTTCGCATCTCTTCAGCGCACGTCGCCCACCGCCAGCTTTCAGTCAGACCCTTTCGTCTTCCGCAGAACAGGAAGAGGGCTGGCGGAGAAGGAGAGGCAGAAGTGGGAAGGAGAGAGGAAAGGAAGGTATAAAGGGAGCGACGGGAGAGTGGCGCAGAGAGAGGAGGGCGGGCAAGGGCGCGGGCCCGACCAAAGCTAATCACGTCCGTGGTTCCTGATCTTAACTGCAGGAGTCCGCGGCGTCCATCAATAACGCAGGGGAGCAGGAGAGCTCTGCCCCCCCCCCCATGGCGAACACGGTCTCGCCGGCGCACCGCCAGCGCACCGCCGCCCCCCCGGAAAGAGGCCAGCGCGTGCGCGCGTGTGTCTGCCCGTCTGCCGCGCGATCACGTTTTTTTTTCCGTATATCTAGCGGCCCACGTGGGCGAGGAGCAGACGAGAGGAAGAGCCGCACTTTGACACGCCACCTACACAGCCGCTGTTTGGCGGAGAGCCGAGAGGAGGAGAGGGCGGCCGGGGTCCCCACTTCTGAGAGGAAAAGAGATGAATTACCCTCGCCCTCTTTTCTCTCCTCTCTTTCTT
>OMKK01035806.1:0-10164 GCA_900302305.1 Polymixia japonica | reverse complement strand
AGAGAGTAAAAGGAAGTGGAGAGGGGAGGAGAGGAATGAGAGTGGCCAGGGAGATAATACAAGAGAAAAAAAAAATAGTGGAGACAGAGAAAGAGAGAGAGTGAGAAAGAGAGAGAGAGACAGAGAGATAGAGAGAGACAGATAGAGAGAGAGAGAGAGAGAGAGAGAGAGAGAGAGAGGGGTGAGAGAGGTGAAAATGGTCTGGCATTTCTACTTTATGACCTCTTTTCTGTTGCTTTTCCTCTGTTAGCAGAGCAGCGGGTCAAAGGGGTCATCGGGTTGGCGGTGAGGCTGCAGCGGAGTGCACATCCTCTCCTTATGTCTCTACAGAAATACCCTGTACTCTGGGGGGAAGGAGGAGGAGGAGGAGGGGGAGGAGGTGCGGCGGAGGGAGAAAGTGAGGAGCGACTAACAATAGGGAGGTCAAAGCTAGAGTCAGCACAGATTCAGGTTTTGTTGTCTGCAGATCTGTGAGAATGCATGCACGTGCGCGCGCATGTGTGTCTGTGTGTTTTTTAGGTGAACAAAGGCTGGGAGACATCTCCGTTCATCCAGGAGGATCTGTGATACTGGATAATTACAGTATCGGAGTTCACGTGGAGGTCAGTGTTGTACAGAAAGCAACTTAAGGCTAAAGGTGAACTGTAGCTCTTTGATAACACTCAACCACAGATCTTGCTGGTATGGCTCGGCTAGTGAGAACGAGTGCAAAGATGTTATATAAAAACCCCAATATACTCTTGGAACACCAAATTATGGTGGGGGTTTTTATAATGTACACGATTTCCCCCATAAAAAAAGAGAGGTAATTTCTTCATAATGAAGACACAGAAATGAATACATACTTTTTAGGGCTGAGAAAGCTTTGTTTGTTGGATTGGGATTCAGATCCTCAATTCAGATTCGGATAGTTTGTATTTTTTCCTAAAATGGTCAATAGAAGGTAATTAGTTACTTACTGGCTGTTTGTCAATACATGTGTTTTTCTATACTGATTGAGCTTTGAATAGCCTGGCAGTTTATCCAGTATATAGTCTATAAAAGGGATGTGCTGCCAGCGCCGTTCAGTCTTCCACGTGACTCTCCACATTTACTACATTGTTGCCCAAAGCCTGAGGTGAAGTTACAGCAAGATGTCCAAGAAGTCAGCCATGTGGAAACAGTTTAATGTTACCGCTGATAATCCAAAAAAGGTTGAATGCCAAATATGCCGGCAGAAATTGGCATACCACAGTGGCACTACAACGTATCTTAACGTTGTTTTGAAGGACCCCGAAAAAGATTATTTATATTATTATCAAAACAAAGTTTCGGATCCTTAGCGGAACATGTCCAACAAAGCTCTGGAGTGTAAAAAATGGCATTCGGGCCAGCCCTAATACTTTCTAAATAACCATGAGGCCTTGCTCAATTTCTATACTATTATCATTGAGCTTCAACTCTCTCTCATCCAAGCTAACAGTACCTGTCACATCTGTCATAAACAGGTTAGTACTCCCTTGCAGTGCCTGACGTATCAGTGGTCAAAAATAGAATGAATTATTGATCCAGTTCATCATAATGCCCAATTTATATAACTACTCCAAACAACTGAAACCTTTCTGTCTTTACTGATCTGAGAGCAGGTTAGCCCACCACCAGTTTTGACCTTAACAATGAAAGGGTTAAGAACAGACCTGACCCTAAAGCACCAGGGGCTAAAGGCTTCCTCTCACCACTCTCATAAATCCAAGATCAAGGATTCTTTAGGCACTATCTTTCTGTCAACCTCTTGTTACCCATTTTAATTAGTAGCTGTTACAATGACCCCCGCCTTTCTCTATACTAGCTTGTCAATACTCACTCATCTGCATTGATCACCGGTTCTCACAAGCTGCTGGGTTCAAGATAAATATGCTATAAATCTGAGATGGTGACAATCAGTTGCAAGAGTGGGTGTGAGCACATGCATATTCAGAAGACACACACATGCGCGTACACACACACACACACACAAACAAACAAACACACACACACCTATCCATCTCCAGTCCTTAAATCATAGCCCAAAGCAGCGTGCGTGTTAGATGTCTTTGTGTGGTTGTCTGGGAGACAGAGAGGAGTGTATTGATCTTAGGGGAGCAGTGATCAGAAGAAGCTGGTCTTTGATTAGGATATTAATCATAGTCTGCCTTGGCCCAGCTAATGACCACAACAGAAGCTGATGCTCCAGCTCTAGAGTCAACAGCGTTGCCTGTTTCAAATGGAATGGCCTAATGAGTCCACATAGATGAATAGAGAATGTTTAGCAATATTTGCAAGGAACATTTTAAGAGGCCATTGGGACAGACTAGTTTGCATTGTGTCAAACAAGCGAGGCACGCTACTGTATGACAGGTATTGCTGGTTCTTAGCATTTGAGCTTAATGACCCAAATGTGTCCTTCAAAATCTTAAAGATACTGAACAGCAAATATTTCAGTATTTTTTTTAAACCTCTTGTTTTGGTCCTGGATGGCCAAAGTATAGTTAGTCAGGACCGCTTTCGTCAAAGTCAAATTTTTACTGCATCTTTTAGCAGTACATACTGTACATGTTTGCCGATACGGCTCTGTTCTGAAAGCACTTGTCAGGGAGAACAGCAAGCAACCCCCCCCCCCCCGGGGTACTACAGAACAGAGCGGCAGCAACAAGGACATCAAGTGATGACACTGAGAAATTCAGACACGTCTTCGGGAAGGAGGAGCTGGGGCGGTGGTGGGTTGTGCTCGCAGTAGCATGCAGGGGCAGCAGCAGGGATAGTACAAGGTGAGGTAGCCTGCAATGTTATAGTCTGTGAGCGTATGACAGTCAGCTGTCAGCTGATAAGGGCGGTATAGCTCGCCTGCATGTCACGTTACAGCTGAGCAATCATCTGAAAAAATATGGGATAGCTTACCTAAATAATCTTATAAACAGCCGAGCCATCAGCTGAAGAGGGCTGGTCGAGTTTGACTTCATGACTTGCCTGAACTAACCTGAACTAACGCTGTGCTCAATTTCTTACAAATATAATGTATGAACTCTATGAATCCCAGTTTTACCTCATTCTGTAACGAAATCTCTAGGTTACCAGAGCAATATTTAGGTAGCCGTTTCCTCTATATATACGACTCAGCTGTTGGCTCGCGTGCCCTTGACTTGGCAGACTTGGGTCCGCCCCTAGCCTTTAATTGACAGCCTTCACCTGCATGTGATTCAGGGTGGCAGAGCGACCCTGATTCCACGTGCACACGCACTGACACACGCTGACTGCAACGAGCATGTGACGGGGACCCACCACTGCTCAATAGGGCTACTATAGGTTGAAATTATGCAAAGGCTGCGTAGGGCATCTTTAAGAGCCCTGCTTTTCGAACCGTGGCGTTAGGACTCCATTACCAAATAGGAATAATAAGGAAACGGCAATGAAAAAAACACAGTGCGTTTTAATGGTTGTGGCTTATTGTTACAAGGTGATGAATGCATTTTTAATGAATAAAGAATATTACCTAATCTATTAACTGTTATCTGGAATTCCAGTATCTTTTAGAGCCTTGACCATTCAACTCCCAATCGAGCTTTATATTTAAAAAGTAAGACAGACAAAGCTCTTGGTCTCAAAGCAAAGCATCATTATCCAGTTAGGTAAAATAGTCCCCAGATAGATTATGAAGAATATACTTAATGCAAACCAAACATCTTGAATTTTAGCAATTTATTTTGTTGTTGTTATTTTGTCTGTGAACTCCCAGAAGTCTGATGTACCAGGTAACTGAAGTTTAGATTTAAAACTCACTAAAACAAACTTCTTAACCATTCGTCTGTCTCTCTCACTCTGTCTCTCTCTCTCTCTCTCTCTCACACACACACATACACACTGTTTCTCCCTCTCTGCTCAGTCTCTCCACCTCCCGCTCTCACTCCCTCTCTTTCTACCAAATCATTATTCATTGTATGGTATTGGCTCCACCAAATAGGACAAACCCTACTAATGATTATCTTTCAAAGGTCAAAATCAATTTGTTTAAAAACACAGAAGCAAAATCCTATTCCCTACATGTTTCTGTTGCAGCTAAAGCCTTCCACAAACCACCTACCTACAGCTGTAGGATTTAGCGTAGAGCTTTTTCGTAGCAAAACGGGTTTATGTGCCTCTGTGTCTCTTGCTCCAATCTAGTTTAGGTATAACTGAAGGGGCAGGTGCATTCCATGGATGACTTACTAAACCCTACCAACTGTCTTTAGGGGCTTTCACATGAGACACGATAACTCCACCCCTGCGCTCTAGAGCCCATTATTTTCAAAGACAACCTTTTTGTTTCCACATAGGATGAACTCTGGGCGCAAACCTGCCGAGCTGCGTGCTGCGCTGCCTCGAGAAAAGCAGCTGTTTGGGCCAACAATTCATCCTATGAACCTTTGCGCGGCTCGTTCGAGTCCGAACTCTCTCTGGACCCGAGGATGTCACGCACCCACGCGCTCCGTTTCCTTGCTGCTTTTCCTCTTCTGACTGGCAGAACCAGTGTCAGGAACGTTGCAAGTAGCTAGCTGGTAGTACTTCCTCTCTCGCGCGTGCGCTCACCAGCTAGGCTAGGAACGGCTTCCTCTTCCTGGTCGTTTTTTCCAAGCCCCGCCCAGTTTGCGTGTTCGCCCGAGGGAGTCCCCAGCTGTAGCAGGCGCCGAGCAAGGAGCCGCCGCGGAGCAGAGCGGCGAACGGAGAGCAAACCGCGTCCTATCAGACAGCCTATCCTTATTTTTTCTCCATCCCTCGTTCAATAATTTTCTCTCTCTCTCCCTCAGTATATCTCTCTTCCTCATCCACTTTATTTCTTTAGTACCTTCTTTAGTACTTCTACTTGCCTTCTCTCTCTCTCTCTCTCTCTCTCTCTCTCTCTCTCTCTCATCCAACCCCTGATTGGCTTCATCTTCTGATAGGCTGTTGTCATGGAACCATCCTCCATTTCCAGAGCAAGGGGAGAACTGTACTCCAAATAGCTATTCAGTCAGTATTTCATTGCCTATTGTTGCAGGGGGGATTATGGATTCTGATTCAGTCTGGATTATTGTCAGCTAAACAATACACTTATAAAAGCCACAGCAGGCAAGGCAGCGCGGCACAGGTAGAGGGCTTTGGTCAGGAGGCAGTTGGCAAGTCAGAGTGATAATGAACACAGATGCGCGCACATAAACACACAATCTCACACTCGCACGTTCACAAACGCACAAAAAAACAAAACAACAACAACAACAACAATATGTCTCTCCAGCACAGCACAAACACTCGGGGAAGAAACACACGAGTGAGCAATAAATTAAATATGAGAGCGCAGATGATATGAGTGTTTTCAGAGGGAGAACAAAGCTGAATGCGCTCTCAACGGCAAAACCAAGCCCGAGGCAAAAGACAAGGAGACAAGAAGCCAAAGGAAAAACATTGTCTGTGGCAACTGGTTTTCATCTTGCTTAATCGGATAAGAATAAATGGCTGTATGGCAGACTGACAGGTTGCTTTTCCACAGATTATGATTTGATTAGTGGGGGAATAGGCTGAGAAAAAGTTTGAACGCAGCCGGTACTTACGAATCTCCAGAGAGGAATTACAAGCTAGCCTCATTGGCTGGATCGGACGACCCTGCGAACGCGAATGCGCTCATGAGAATACGCGCGCGCGCATCATGAAGGCACGTGTGTGTGTGTGTGTGTGTGTGTGTGTTTATGACATAAACACGGAGCAGAGAGCAGAGTGTCGGGCAGGTTTACATTAGTCAGCAGATGTAGTGGGCTACATCATTAGTCACTCTGACACCCACTTCTGGCCCCTGCTTTATTGATGAGGCCAAGCTCAACCACACCTCCTCAACACACACACACACACACACACACACACACACACACACACACACACACACACACACACACACACACAGACTTAAGGATCAAAAGACTGATCCACTCGATCTAAAATGCACCGAATGGTCAAACACTGATGTTTGTACGTCTGAACGACACAACAGGAAGAACATAATGTCTTGATTCAATGTGCCGGGTTTGACGGGCTCTGTAAACTGTAGCCACAGAGTCATGCTGAAGATAACCGGTCTGGACACGTTCAACTCAGGCTGTTTAGGCTAAACTCGCCAGAAGCTTGACTATACTTAGAACCTGCACGTGGAATCAACATGGCTCATGATATGCGAACCCGAGCGCCTCTGATCGCCGGGCATCGTCCCCCAGGACCCGCCAGACGATTTGACTCGCTCCTGTGACGTTTCACATGTGGTAAAGTCGTAGAAGTGGCTAGGAAGAGTGGCTAGGATCTTTTTTTGCTATTTTATATATGTATTTTTTATTCTTTTTGGTCTATGCCTACTACGTAGTCGATGCTCGCCGTGTCTTAAGAATTCCACTGCTCAGTATGACCCTGTGTTGTTAGATTAGATTAGATTAGATTAGATTAGATTCAATAAATTTGAATCTAATCTAATCTAATCTAATCTAATAACACAGGGTCATATTATAACATGCACATGACAATATACACTTTGAACTTTGGTTGGTTCATTCACGTGTCATTTTTCCAGTCTGCCTCTTTATCATTGATTTATTTTATTTCGTTCATTCGTTACTTCGTAGTATAGTTACTGTATTTACGTTTTGTAGTAGTTCAATAAACACTTCGTTGATACAGAGTCCGTCTCCGTCGTTTCTGTATATAAAAACGTCAACAATTCGCACAACTCAGATTAAGACTGATCTGCTTTGTTGCGGCTATTGATTTTCTCTTTTCAAGGGCGGCGCCCAAAGAGGCAATTTAACACCGGTTAGATTCGATGAAACGGTAGATACACAGGAAAAAAAAAAAAATCTGATAGCCTAAAGTCGAGTTTATCAACTCTCGTATCGTTTTGTTAAGTGTAAGTCACTTTATAACGCTACAACCGGGTTTGGGGTTTTCCTGTTAAGCTTTTACTTGCACTGTGTTCACACCAGCAGTAGAACTAAATAAATAATATAACAAAATATAATAAAATAATAACAACATTTTTTTTTTCCACATGCACTTGCTTGGAGAAGGCTCTAATTAGCGTGCCGGGCGGAGAAAAAGGGGCCCAGCGGATAAATATTCCCACAAAGCAGTCTATCATTTGAAGGCTGGGCGGCTGCGCCCCATTAAAACTTCCCGGCGAGATTCGAGAAAAACCCTTTTTTCCCCCCCGCTTCAGATGTGTGGCACCTTTGAAAATTGGTTGATACGTCCCTTTCAGTTCTCCTGGAATCCCATCCCTGCAACAGAGATCATCCCGCCCACGTGCGCGCGTATGCGCGCCGGCGCGCACGCACGTACACTAAGAAACAGCCCCGACGATAACGCGCGCGCTCACACACGCGATCAAGGGGACCGTGGGCGCCGTTCTGCATTCAGGTGGATTTATTTGCATTCAAATTAAAGGAACAGGACAACTAGTGGGCAGAAGGCGTTTATATAATCATCTCATTGTAGCCATACATCTCTCTAACAGCATCATTCAAACCGTTCATCTTTAGGCCTCGTACCTGGGACTCATTTTAATATCACAGGGATGTTTGATCTCACCGGAATCTAGATAAGGAAGTTATTTTGATTGGTATTCACAGGTAACAGTGGAAATGTTTACTGTGGTCGTATATATATATACTGTATGTATCTCACTGACGAAGACGTACATGCACACACACACACACACACACACACACACACACACACACACACACACAGTACAAACACACACACAGTGCAGCTCATTAGAAACAGTTTACAGCTCTTGTTTTCTTTACCCCGAAGGGATCTTTCATCACATCCAAACTGTCTGTCTGTATCAAAAAGAAAAAAGAAAATCTGCTTATTTGACTGCATCGTTCCTCGCTGCACATCAATTTAAAAGAAAAATCCTCTTGGAAATCTGAGATTTCCATTTTGTTTTTTTTTCCCTTTTGTTTGGTTTTGTTTATATTTTCCCCTAAAGGCCATTTTGTGTATTTGGTTTGTTTGTAAATTGTTTATTTCCTGCAGTGACGCTGTAGTCAAAGTATTGATATCAATATTTTATTTAACATGGATAGTTAACTCGGGGACTCGGTCTCAGTCACAGTAAACACTACGAGTCGACGCGTTGAAGAAAAACGGAATATTTCCGCGATCTAGGTTGAAATATTCTACCCCGACATATAAAACACACAGCGGAAGCATTACTTTATTCAGCGTGCCTTCGGCGTTTGCGTTTAAAATTTGAATGACGTTTGCGAGGCGAGCGCGTGTGTGTGTGTGTGTGTGTGTGTGTGTGTGTGCGCGCGGAGGGTCATTGTCTGAGAAGGACAAAACAGGATGACGCCGGGGCCCCCCGAATGATGCAGTGGTTACTTTCATAAATCAGTACACCTCATAACATCGAGTTTTGTGTCCCGGTCCCCGGGAATAGGACGCCTGTGTGTGTGTGTGTGTGTCTGTCTCCAGATTGAATGCTTTATCTTCCTCTTTGCCGCTCCATCTGTGGGAAGAGGGAAATGATGCATCGGTCCCTTGATGCAGGATATAATAATGTCATTCTCCAACATCGGATACCCTCTACGCCGAGTTCAGAAGAAAGACAATTAACTCCGAAAATTAACTTAGACACGTTGCGCTAACACAACAAACCGAATCAAAAATAACGCCGACGAATGAACACGCCGCGCGCGCGCCTAGCACGCGGTACGCGCTTAACGGCGACGTAACGCACGGGAAGCTAATATAATCCCTTATCGGAAAGTAACCGCGCCGACCTTCAAGGCGCTTCTCAGCTCGACTGCTCTCCTGAGCGAAGTCGTCTTTCTCTTCTCTTTTACAGATGAAAAAAAATAAATTACATACGTTCCCGGAGCTGTAATTTTCGCATGAATCATTGATGAACGTTCTAGATCCGGCCGTAGCCGGCGGCGACGGCTCTTAACGGTACCGTGGCTGCACTCTTTTCATTTCGGCAAATGATGACAGATTTTTTCTGACGCCGAACAACGTCTTTTTCAAAAACCTCAGTCGCTTTTCTCCGACGCGCATCCCCCGGCGCGATTGAGGGAACGCGTATCCGGCTTGAGCCAAGAGCCATTCGTCACGTGCCTCTTTTTCTCGTTGACGTCCGACGAAACCTCTCATCTCCGTGTGTCTCTTTCCATTCATTTTTCACACAGATGAAAAACTATAATTATCTTCCAGAATATAGATATTTCTGTAGAAAACAGATGATGTCCAGATGATGTGCAGATGTAGCAATGGAGGATGATGAACTCTGTGTGGCCCCGATCTGTGTCATTCTCTTTCTCTCTGTGTGTGTTAGAGGAAATGTTATGTTAAACTGCGTGCTGAGCTTTTACCAGTCCAATGTTTGTTCCAACATCTTACAAATGACAAATTTTCTGAATTATTGGCACTTAATGTCAACATACATTCAATTAAGCAAATTTCAACTTTTAATACCGGATTCTACTGCATCCCACAGGGACTTTGTGGAAGCAGACCAAGGGATGTACGTTAACCAAGGGCAAGGCGACACTAAACCAAATGTCCGCGTGCAGTTTGAGGCGACGTCGCGATCGGTCTCGAGTTAAGGCGTCCTGTTGACAGCGCTCGTCGAAGCCGGTGACGCGTTTGAATCAAAACTGCACTAAACGTTCGGGAAAACACACATTACTTCCTGCGCGCCGCAGAGGATTTTTTTTTTCCCCCGGGGGAAAGATCTACCCAACATTAGCTGTCGGAACAAAACGAGCAAATGTAAACGCTGTCATGAACTAGATGGAGGGTGAATCACTATTGTGTTATATCAACGGGCGATAAGACATTTTTCTATGAAAAAATCCCGGCACGCACTCTACACGCGTTCGGCTGCGGATGTGCCCGCACTTCAAAATGGAGTATTTCAGTGAAGACGAGAAGGTGGTGAATATTGTAGGAAATACGCTCTTTTTGGCCTCGCCGTGCAATCGTTTGACTACGGGCTGCGGCCTTGGATTATACGGCATGAGCTGTTTTGGGACATTAGATGGGTTTTTTTTGTATGCATTTTGTATGGCGTTTTGAACTCTGTACTAACGCTGGGCCCCGGGGCAGCCATTGAATCGGCTTCTAACACCATCGGTGTTACTCAGACTT
>OMKK01035794.1:0-14366 GCA_900302305.1 Polymixia japonica | reverse complement strand
GAGAGGTGTTATTTTAAACTTAATATTTTATAACATAAACTTGCATATTTGTGTGTGTGTGTGTGTGTGTGTGCACGTGCGTGTGTCCGTGTGTCTGTGTGTGTGTGCACGTGTCTGTGTGCATATGTCATACCGAGTCAATGATTCCTCTGAGGGCTTGGAAGCCTCCCCACACAGGAAACACATGTTCCATGGTGTCTGCTATAGTACCCAGCTAGGAAACATACAGATGAACATAGAACATAGATCAGAATACATCTTGTATTCATTGCTTGTATGGGTTATCTTCACTATCCTAGCCTGGATCCTACCTGGGTCTGGTTGAACTCCTTGACGCCCACACAGTATACAATGGCCCCCATAGACCTGGCCCTCTCTGCCTGTAAAAAACAAAACAAAAAACAAACCCAAAAGACAAAGTAAACATACAAAGAGACTTCTATACCCGTATGGACGCACACAACTCCCATTCAAGTACTCCCCGCTCTTTCGATCACACAGTTAGAAGTTCGTAGCTGCTGCTCTGTGATGGGCAGCACGCGTTCGGTAATACTCGTGTGAATCTCACCTCCCGCTGAGCCGTGTCAAACTGCCACTCGTTCAGTTCTCCATCAGTCAGAGCGATGATAACGCTGGCTGTCCCTTTAGAACACACAGTAACAGTCATGCTTTCTGAAAACCAGCTGAAAGTCAATGTAATGGAAAAGCACCACGAGACGTTCCTTACCGTGGTTCTCTTGATATATCTGCGTATTGGCCTGCAATTAAAAAGAGGGTATCGCACAAATGAAGATGCCACATATAAATCAATAAATTGAAAAAAGCCAGTAGGATTTCAGACAATACTAGAACATGTGCTGAGTATTAAAGGTACTGAATGTGCCTTACCATCTCCAAGCCTAAGTTCATAAAGGTGTCTCCTCCAGGAATGACCCTCCTCAGAGCCGTCAGGCCCCCAGTGATGGCCTCTCTGTGGAGAAAAGAGGCAGATAGCAGTTATGAAGATATGAAAGATTTTCTCAAGCACAAGGTTGGAACCCAAAGGATCATGGGAAAAAGGATCCCCAAACTACTCCACAGAAATTAATATCCAAAGCTATGTCGTGTTGCCGCAAGACAGGACAAGTCTTGGCAGCACAAGGGCACCAAGATTAAGACAGGTGAAGATACTGTAGTGCTCCAGATTCCGGTCATGTCAGGTCACGGGTCCTACCTGTTCTCGGTCAGTGTCATGATGGTGTTTCCTCGTGTGGAGAACACAATGAAGGACATTCGCAACATGGGGCTGGGAACACACAGTTATCTTATGTCAATACAAATGAAAAGGGATGAAGTTATGAAGCCATGCCATATTCTCTGAAAAACTTGAACGACTAATCCATCTTGTACCTGATGAACTTTTCAGCCAACTGCTCCACAAAGGAGTAGATCTCTATCCAGTGGTGCTTCACACTCCCAGATCTGGCGGAGACAAAATGGTCACATCCATATGAAGAAGGAGTCACTGATATCCTCCTTCAGTCAATACAATTACTCAACCAAAACAATAATCTGAAGTATTTGCATGGGAGCAACACGTCACCAACACATTCATGTAAACAAACCGACCCACCGTATTAAAGCAGACCGCATTCCTCCACCTAACCAGAGACATTCCATTATCCTGAAGCTAGACTGTATATCAGTGGTAAAGAGGTGCAGGTTAGTCTGTAACATTGCACTGCATACATTACAGCGGGCCTGTCTCCCTAATGAAGGCCAGTCCCAGGGGGCCGCTAATGGGGGCTAATTGCTGCTGGGCCAAAGGGTTGAGGTTAGACAGGGACAGATGTAGCAGTCTGCCTCTAGCAGGGACCGTGTAGCGGGGCAGCTGGTACTGTGTGCCTCGCTGTGTGTGTGTGTGCATGTGTGTGCGTGTGTATGCGTGCGTGCGTGTGAGGCGGAACAGATGGTCCTAGAGAGCACAGCCAACCTAACAACAGGTTGAGGGTACACAGAGTGAAAAGGCTGTGACATGAACAACAGAGGAACACAGAAGTAACACTCGGCAGGGGGTAAGTGTGACTGTGTGTGTGGTTGTGTGTGTGTGTTTGCAATGCCTGTTGAAGGATGCAGTGACATCAGACAGCAGAGGAACACAGGGATAAAACTCAGCAAGGGGCAGGGGTGTTTGTCAGTGTGTGTGTGTCTGTGGGTGCGGGGGCGGGATAGAGTCATAAACAGAGAGAAAGTCTGGGTTGCTTTAGACCTCAGATTCATGACGGTTCTTTTGTGCCACCCATTTAACCATTCATGACTAGAGTATAGCTTCCAGCTCCAACGGTCCATTTCCATATAACTGAACGCTTGTTGAACTTTAAAACACTAATCCAGGAGCGCATCAAATTTGACAGATAGAATCTTGAACAGCAGGATTAGATGTGAAACAATCTTATTCGTATACTTTTCAAATACGTAGTTGTCACATCCTTGCAAGCGGTGTTCTATTAATCCATTTTAAAATGAAATAAATGTATCCCTTACATTCTGTGACAGGCTACCCTTGTGTTTATGGATGTATGAGGACTACGTATTGGAAGTCTTACTGAGAACAAGTTGTACCTATTTAACCTCGTGAAGCCATCTAAATATAGCAGGCGTTTCGTTCTGTTCCAAGGTTAGTAACTACCCCTTCTGGTTCTCTTTGTCTGCATGCTATCAAACCACAAGCACTAACCTCTTGATGCTGTGTAATTATGTGTGTTGTGGTGTTTTCGTTACTACAGCATTAGGTTGCATCACGTAACATTGCCATTAAATGAATCGAGTCATTTCAACTAAATTACACGCATGTGCGATAGCCTTTTAAAGGCAGATTTTACGGCCGTTCCGTGCACCCTCATCCTCACAGCCTAGAAGACTACAGACCTACACCCCTCTGTCGCCGACTCATCTTCTAGGTGATCCTCTGGTGGCGGAACTATCTACGATCGGCCTGTGAAGGGCAGCATCCATTTTTAAAATTTTGCCCTCAAGTACAAAATAATCATCACCTCTCAGAACCCAGACAAAGAAAAAAACAACACTTATATTTGCGGGCTACCAGATAGACAGGAAGTATGTAGGCTAGTATGTAGTAAGTATATCTGCTATTTGTTGTGGGTCAGTGTTGGAATGCAGGAATATGATGGTGCTTTCTGCGCTGTGCTGAGAGGCTTCTGTTGCAGTTCTTCACTCAGCACGCCTCATATCATTCTGGCCAGTAATTGTCTGGACAACATGGCAGCAGCCAAGCATGTGACTTAAAGAATTCTTAAAATGTGAGGAACCGGTCCATTTTCAAGCACACTTAGATTTCCAGGAACAACATATTTTGCTGCTCCCCTTCCTGTGTGCCGAGTTAAAAAAAAAAAAAGAAAGTATCTCCTATTACGGACTACTTCTGTTCCTGCGTCATTGCACTATAACCTAATTTTCATTGAAGTTACTACAGCTGCAAACACAGCAACGGGAGAACCTGACGTGTAACGCTGGTTTTCATTCTGTCGTTTAAGGGTCAGAGCAGGTCACTGAGAGGCGCTTAAGGTCTGAAAAGCCCCCGCAAGTCGACACGTCGGGTTCTCCTGGGAGAAAACAGCGGCTGCTTCCTAAAGGCCTGCTGGAGCATGCAGGTCCAGACAGTCAGACAAACAGCGGCGTACCGGGGGCTTGGCCATGCGTATCATGCCACGCTTCTCAGGCAGCTCCTACGCTTTCTGGGTGCAAAAGGAAGCGTAGCTGACAGACTTCGACGTGGACACTCAAAAGACCATCGAACGTGGAGAATACTGATCGAAGAGCCACATCTAGCTCGGCTTGAGGGGTGGACATTAGGATAAGTGAGGACAAATAGCAAACAGTTTCCCTACCAACATGCTTACAACCGACCTTACCCATAACATAATGTTTGGTTTTGCTTCACCACGCGAAAAGCATAATCAACACACCCACATATTGTTAAGTATGGCATCTTGTTCTCGTACAACTGGCCCTCTCTCATCTTGCTACTGCGTGTTTACAGTTCATCCCAGCCGATTGTGATCATAACTACCGCTCTCGAAAGCTCAGTCTCTTGTCTCTCGCTGTAACTCCATCTGCTCACTTAGCATGTTTTGACATGTCTGGCTGTTCTGTGTCCATGTGCATAATCTCACCTCGCAGCTCTAGCCAAGATATGACAAAAATGTCAATTACAGCGTCTTGGCAGCTACGATCAGCCGCACTGTCTTGTGTGGATCATCGGTACACTGATGTGCAATGTGGTACAGTCTGTGTAACACGCTCAAAGAAACGAGGCACAATCCTCCATGCGAATAACGCAGCCTGAAAAATCAAAAACATTGTGAGATGTATGAACTCCTAACATGTATGACATTAAGAAAACAACTACGAGCAACACACAAAGACTGCATTTTTTCTCTCGCTCCCTAACGGTGTTTAGGCAGAGGTTGAACCGGTGACAATGACAACAATAACATCTCCACTCGATCAATTGCCCTTCCACAATAGACGGCTCAGAGCAGGGAGAAAGGTGGGGATTGGGGGAACACAAGGCCATACTACTGTAGGGCAGCTGCTACAGCTGTGTCCGCAGGCGTCATCAGTCTGAAACTCAATCCATCCTGCTTGCCCTGCCCACATCCCGTCGGGAAGGCTCTGTTTGCCTCACGACTTGGAAGCGGACGAAACGAATAACATGCCCCCCATAATGTCCAATACACTAAAAACCATTTCAATTCATCGCTGTGTACCTGAGATGCAGGACAGTTTTCTGTCACTCAATAAAAAAGTAAAAAGCTTCTTCTGAGACGTTCTCCTCGTCTGGCAATTCCATAAAACAATTTCTGAATGACTTTCGATTTATGTAGTGGTGTAAAAACAATGAAATAGTAAAATACTATGTTATCAAGCGTTAAAAGTTCAGACTGACACTTCTTATTACGACCGTTACAACATAGAGACGAGGAGGCTGATGCGCTCCACGTTTCCAAGCGGTTGCATGGCAGTGCGCCGTGATGAGAAAGTAACAAAGCCATAAATAATATCGGGCACTCACTTGTCTAGGACAAAATAGAGGTCGAAGGCACCCTGACAGGACCTCTCCTCCTCCTCCTGTTGCTCTGTCTCCAACTCTCCTTTCACCATTGGTCGGAGAATGAAAATCCCCAGCAAAACCAAGGCGAGAAACACGCGAATCTGCGTCCTCGCCATCTTTCCCCCCAGTTAACGTTAAACTACTCCCAACACTACAACTAGAAATGTTCACATTTTTCTCCAAGCGACGGCAAGTTTGTCCTTTTGTTTGGTTAATCGGTGCCTATCGATGTCGCTCTGTTATTTCTATTGTTGTTGAGTCGTCGGCATTCAGTGTGTTGAACCCGTGTTGTGTCGAGCCGGGCTCGTCGTGTGTTTCCAACAGAGCAGAGCAGGATGGAGGAGCGACACGCAGGGAGGAGATGCAATACTCCACTTTCCGGCATAAAACATGATCCCAATTCCAGCAAAAATAATGATGATGAAGTATTTGGTATTTGCTGTGTTTGAGGTATGCTTATAAATAAATAGTATTAATAAACATATATGCCTAAGCCTAGCCTATAGTTTAGGCAAATATAGGCTGTTACATATAATTATTATTTAATTCAAGATGTTTATGATAGTTTTATAGCGTTTGTGTCTGGTGTCTTGTTTGCATCTCAGATTAAAGCGGATCTCGGGGTTATGGTCTTAACGTGTTATTTTCCAAGCAAAGGCATTTTTGTGTGCCATGTTTTGAATAGTTATAATTTGGCCTCCCTGGGAATGTGTGCTGTGCCTCTGTGCGCCTTCACTGAAGGTGAGATCCGCTGCACTGATTTACAGTGTTTCGCCCCCAAATGAAAAAGAGAGGAACTGCACAAAAAGCACAATTAAACAGGCTGTAGGTGTAAGTACAAAATGACCTAGTGCTTCTGTTGCAATGTGCATTCATGTTAACGGTCATCATTTTTTTTTCGACAGCTGAGTAATTTAGTTATTGATGCGGTATCGTTGTAGAATCCGGGAAATTTTAATCCGAACTAATAAAATGTTGTGAATATTTTCCATCCTACTTCAGCTGGTTATCAGGCAGTACGGGCAGAGGACACACCAGCCAGGGAACACCCTGCGGCACATGACCACATGTATGCCAGCCACCAATTAGTTAAATCAAGGGCATCATGGTGTTTGTGTTCTGACGTCTTATTCTGGGCTGAGGGTCAACATCATGATTATAGGAAAGCGTTTCTGCCACTGTTCAGTCAAAAGCACGTATCTTTAGAGAGTCAGGTATTGCGTGATTGCAAAACGACTGCAAAAGTTAACAATTAACAAACAACCTGGATGGTTAACTGGCCATGTTTTCTGTGGTGATACTATAAAAAAATTTAACTATTAGCCTAAACGACATGAACCAGTCTGGTCTGGCTTTGCCACTGGGCAAATACATTATTCATAAATTAAGTGTTTCGATCTAATGAGCATTTAATGGATTATTCTGCATCAAAGATTTTATTTGGGTAAATAATGGTTCCTAGTGTCCTAGTAATATCATTGAGCCCATATTCTGCAACGAGAGAGCACAATCGGCTCTATAAAAGGTTTCGCACTGAGCCAGAGGTTTTTACGAGCTTCAGACGACCTCAAAAAAATATTTAGTAGGCTGCACAAAGATTAACTAGGAACGATAAACAGAGTAAGGAGATACACATAGATGCTTGGTAACGGTAATTTATCGGATATTCGATTTAAAGTGTTTCAAATTCTTTAAACTGTGGAACTGTCAGACTTTTGTTGTCAGTAACGTGGGCTATGGAGTCAAGTCTACCATATAGTGTGAGATAGGATGTAGAATAAGTACAGATCAAAGAAATCAGGGTGAGTGTTGAGTAAATATTTGGTTGGACTATTCGGCAAAACTTCTCACGGTGACAGTCGCCCTTTTAGGTTCCATTATAGGAAATGTTCAAATCAGGCAAGGAAGAGTTTGCCAAGGGACTAATTAAAACAAGGCAGTGTGTGTGTGTGTGTGTGTGTGTGTGTGTGCGTGTGTGTGCGTATGTATGTGTGCGCGCGCGCGCGTGTATGTGTGCGTGTGAACGTGAGCGCGCGCCTTTAGCCTCAGCGCGCTATGCTTCAGTGCGTTTTCTGACGGGGATGATAAGTATGTGAGCGCGTCGGGAGGGGAGGCAGTACCGAGACAGATTCAGTCGTGATAACTTGCTCGCACCTCGGCAGCAGCGGACGGAAGGCACGTCGGTAAAGAGGTCGACTGCACCTGCTGGAAACCTGCCTGTTTGCTCTACTACACAGGACGGTGATCCCAGACACTTCATGGCCAGTAGGTGAGTCAACATGCAACACATTGAAACGTTACCTTTTAAACTGTGGAATGCGTGAGTCTTTCCTTTTCGTTTCTTATATTTTATTGTAAAATGGGGGTTTTCAGTGTATCCTAGTATCACAATCCTTCCGTAATCACACTGGAATATCGATTGTGAAATGTTGATAAATGGCCCATAGGACCAAGGTTTTTAGATTCCAAAGGAGAAAAATATAAATAGACAAAATTAACTGTAAGTGAATATTGCTCATAAATGAATAAATACCCTATTGAACTTATAGAATGCGTGCAGTAGAGGAGGCAGTTGAGCTACATGGCAGATGGGGAGACAAAAGGAGAAACCGACTGAAAAACTGAGACAAAGGACGTTAGAAATCATTTTTGCCTGCACTGGCTGCGCCTGCTTCATAGTTAGGACGGCTGGATCTCAGCAGAAAAAGCCACATCTCAAAAGTGAGAGTAGCCAATATCATTGAGTGTGAGTGAACATGTCGAATCCAAATATTGGTTATCAGCAGATAACACAACGGCAAAATCGTTATAATATATCATAGGCTATATGCGGCTTGTTTGTGTTTCACCAAAACAAATTAGTTCAAGAATATGGGTAACATAGCTACCATTATTAAAAATATATATTGGGAAGTCCTCGTGATCGTTTTAGCCTTGCAGGCTCATTTTATTAATGTGTAAAAAGTAGCCTACTTTGAAGTGCCTATTTTGTCTTTTGAAATTAGGGCGAAACTGTGAATTTGCGAATTAATTAATTGCAATGTAAAAACATTCAGGATGCAAGTCTATCCGCTCTTTAATTGCTATCAATCTTTTTTATCTCTACAGTTTAACCATGGACCACACTTTCCTACCTCGGTCCATCTGGACCAGTGACAGTAAATTCCTCCAACATTCAACGGATGTCTACACCAGTGTGGTCGTTACGCGCAGCATCCCCGGCGGCACGTCCTTTGGTCCGTGTGTGCTCCAAAATACTTTCTACGACACCATTGCCTTTATAGCACAGAAATCCTGCGACAAGAGCACTAAATCCTACTTGTTTAGGGTAAGTTAAACCTACCGACAATAAGATTGTGTCAATGTAATTCTATCAACAGTTGAGCGATCGTATCAAACATCCAAGATAGTAGGCCTATACAAAAGATAGTAATGCCTAACCATAGAGGTGAACTATGATCACCTTTGAGTTAAAGCAAAAAAAAAAATTTGATTCTGACAACAGGTGGACCCCGAGACGATGCGGAACTCTTCGCTGGTCTTATCCTGGCTGCGGTTGGTGCAGGCTGCGCGTAACAGAGAGGAGCAGAACACCGAGGCCTACCTGAAAGCAGGTCAGCTGTATGTGCGCACAACTCGGGACATCAGGCAGGAGGAAGAGCTGCTGGTGTGGTACGACCAGGAACTGTCTCATCTACTGGGCTTCACAGAAATGGCAACGAGGGGACCAACTGAAGGTGAAACAAAACGGCAGCGTTTGATTGAAAAACAAAACAAAAAAGATTAGTCCATTTTTTTTATTGCAGAATTGTCGGTGCTCTTTGAATTTATATGCCTCGATCAATGTAAATGTGTTATGCGTAATACAGGCTACCCCTTCATATGATGTATATTTCTTTTACAGAGTTCAAATGTGTACGATGCAACCAGGTCTTCAAGAATGAATATCCGTTCCTAGCGCACTGTCGATTCCTTTGTGTCCAGGTAAAGAGTGACACATGGAGCCGTGAGGCCTACGAGCAAAAACACATGGAAATAAAGAGGCAACATCGAGTAACAGATTTCCACAACATCGCCAGAGACTTGGAACATAAAAAATCTAGTAACAACGAGGATGCCGAGATTTCTTCTAAGAAAAGGAAATACGAAGAAACTGTCTACCCAAAAGGACGGAAATCAGTCCTACTCGAAAAAACTAATATTTCAAATGATAGCAACATCACGCAGCTAACCAGGGACTACGACCAAACGGCGCTAGATGCTTCGGCGTCTATTTTGAAACTGAGGGCAGACAGGTTCAAAACGGACCATTTGGAATCTAAGAGCAGCGCTTTTGCTGAAGTCAGAGAGACCAAAGGGAGTTTTACGCACGGCAAGGAACGAACAACGGAGCTGGAATCGGGGACTGGAGAAAGCTCTGGCGTTCACTCAAGCAGCGCATTCTCGCTGGTCATGTCGAATGGTCAGAGAGAGCAGAAAAGTGCTTTCTGTAAACCGAGCAAAAGAACGTCTCCAAGTGAATCCACAGCGCAGCTGTCCTCTGCACCAACAGCCCATTCCAACCACTTAGAAGAAATGGCCGATGCCTTCACCTCGAAGACTGTTGCGGGATACAGCAGTTTGATGGCATCTAATATACTGAATGGTGAATTACAGGGCGCACAGACAATGCCCACACAAGTTACCATAAGCAGCGCTTTCCATTACGCCCCAGAACACTGGTCGAGGAACGTTGGAGCTCAGCTTCAGAACACCTCGTCTCTCACAATCCTTCCACCGACTTTCACCTCATTCGGAGTATCAGTACAGAACTGGTGTGCCAAATGTAACCTGTCCTTCCGAATGACCTCGGACCTCGTGTTCCACATGCGCTCACACCACAAGAAGGAGTTTGCAGCGGAATCGCAGGTGAGGAGGAGGCGTGAAGAAAAACTCACCTGCCCGATCTGCCACGAATACTTTCGCGAGCGGCATCACCTCTCCAGGCACATGACTTCTCACAATTGAAACTACAATGGACAAAAAAAACTCTATTTATTTCCTATATAGTACTTAGAGTTTCTATATTTAACCGCTTTAGATGTCAGATTAATGAGACTTTGGTGTATAACAGTGAATGTAGGTAGCGGTACAGAAAATAGAAGATTGCGCACCAGTGCGCCATGGACACATGTAACCACCTGAGCCTGTCCACTAGATGACGATAGAGGTACGTGTAAGCAAACTGTACCATAGTTTTGCTGTATGTCGTTTAGTCCTGTCTGTTAGTTTGATATATAGCTAAATTATGTCTTAATTGTGCCTTATCAAACTCAGGATGGAATTAAGAGAGGGATCTTGAGGACAGCTGATGATTGTCACAGGTATCTCGAAACAAATCTCTTATTTATCAGTTTACTTGATGTGAAATAAGCCAATGGTTTGCATTGTATAGATAATATAGAATGGGTGTTTGCACATTCATTTTCAAATCTAAACTCATCAAAACAAATTTTTCTTCCGAGTTTTCCTTTCACCTTCACGCAGTTTTGTCCAAGTGTCACAAAGCAGCTTCTCAATTCTTACTGCTTCCAATAGGTGGCATTGACGACCAACTTTTCTCCAGAGCCAAAACCCGACTCTAGGTCAAAGGCTAATAGTGGGTTTATTATTTATAAGGATTCATCAATCAAATGTGTGTGTTTTGCCTCTAGACATTTCATAAAAGCTATCAGGTGGACAACCTACCCAACGAAATACCCTTTTCATTCTCTCAGCTGAGTTATTGATACAAATATTTTCACAGCTTCATGTGCTTGCTTTCCTTAAAAGTGCATTCACGCTTTTGGTGTTTTTTTGTTGTTGCTGTTTTTGTTTGTTTTTTGTTGTTTTTTTGTTATTTAATTTGTATTGTTTGCAAACATTGAGTAGACCTATTTGACCATTTAAGGCCTGGCTTAGAATGGCCGAGAAAAGGCGAGATAATAATTTCTACCTGCGAGTTCTTTCGACTGCCTTCCAAGAATCTGTTGTTGATATACTACAACTCAAACAAAATCACATTCTTGTTACAGGTTTCATAGTTATCGTTAATTGCGTTAATTAGAGTCCATAACTTCCACATGTGTAAGAACTGGATATTTTATTTTACTCTACCGTGAGTAGTTCACTGCCCGTACTTTAGGCTGAGGACAGATGGACATAAATAACCTTCTCTGTTGCAGGTAAATGAGGCGGGAAGAAAGCATGAAGTTCATGGGAAAGTCAAGTCTCGACCCTTCGTCAAAGTTCAATCACCCTGTAATATAAACCACCCCAATCTACCATAAAAACTGCATACAAGGCCTTGAGCACTAGGCAACAGTTATGACGCTGTTCGAGACATGCGAACGAATACATGAATGACACAGTGTCATTCAATAAACCTTGTCCTAATTAACAGAACGATTAGTTATATGAGCTCTGTAATCGTCTGAGGAAAGAGCTGTTTCAGACTTAACACAGAAAATCCTCTGTTGTATAATAATGGCTCAATTGCTTTCCATTAATTGAACAGCCATCATTTGGAAAAGTAAATATTGTTCTTGGTTCCCCCCGCTTGCTGCGTTTTATTTTGGTTGTAAGTTGTATCGGGCTCCGACCACGGCCCGTATAGAACAGAGTGATTTTCTCCGCAGGACCTGACTATGTAGTATTCCCTCGTGATTGTGATTGCCGTTGACATCGGGTTCAGTTTTTGCAATAGCAGGCTGTGGGACCAGACTGTAAGAGAGGGAGTTCCGAGTGGGAACAGTCAGGAAATAGGAAAAAGGAGCCTCGACTAGTCAATGGAATTGAGCTACTCAGTTTGGCTTTGAAACCACAATATCTATTAATGTAAACATGGTCAATAAAAACGTAAGTTATAATTTTCATAATGTAGAACTAGGTCATAGAGTATGTATTTGAGTGACTGTGTGCAGTAATATAATGGGGGTTAGTGGCAATAGCCCCAGTTTCTCCAAACTAGAGTACGCTGGAATCAGCTTGCATTTGGTATGTTCATATGCCAGACATCTCACATACACACACAGTTGTTTGTTGACACTAAAGTAATTTTCTCAATATGTTTCATATGGAATCACGAGTTAACCATCTTTAACCATCGTTCCTAGGCTCAGGGTTATGCGATGCTGGTCAATATAAAAGCTTACTTTGCGCTGTCAGTTTACGATAGAGGGCTATGTAATGACCAGCAAGATTTTCCTGTGGGCCAATGCAGTCTGCGACTTCTAAACAAACTCTGCCTTTCACAAACTATGATTTCTTGCGATGAGAAAAGAAGCAATAATACCATGTCGAGACGAGACGTCAAACCTCTTTTTCCCTCATGCTTGCATGCAGAGCCGGCTCTGGGGCTTTGGTGGCCCTAAACAAGATTGTGTTTGCGGCTGAGTGAACTCACTTACTTGCTTACAGTGGTCCATCGCAAAACAAAGATAACACCGCCTGAAACTCTATACCTGTTGATGCCTGTGCCTCCGTGTGTGGCCTTAAACGACCGCGTAGGGTGTTTACGCCAGGAACCACCGCATGCATTATACTGTACACACAAATATATGAAGAAAGTTATGCAGATTGGCGGGACGTCACAATCTGTCTTCAGAGATACGATGAACAGACACTTTTTTTTTCTGTTTTAGCACACACATGCATGCATACACACATACACACGAGCAGAAAAACACACAGCGTGGTCCCGCTGTGAGTTCAAACACTCACACTGGCATACTGCAGCGTATCATACAGTATGTATAATTAACTGCAACGTAATTGCAATGCAATTATAGATTAACGTTGCGTCGGCTCTAATGGGCACTTTTCCCCGAACGTTCCCTGAACATCTCTTGTGTCGTCGAGACAAACCTAAACTCCCCTGTTGGCATTGGAAAAGTTGAAAGGATACTCTTATAGCAGGCAGATGTGGGTGCTCCGTGCCAACCTTAGTGGGCTCCAGGCAAAACAACCCCGAAGTAATGAGTGAACAAGCAAAACGTTTTTACTACTGTCCCCGCCCTCGCAAGCTCTCATCTTGCCGCTTCGGTGCCAGTTTGACACATAGTATAGGTAGTATACATGTTACCATATCCTCCCGAGACTAAGATTGACAAGTGCTTGAGTTAAAAGTGGTTGACATCATCTTTTTTAAAACCATCTTTTCAATAGAGCCATTGAGGAGAACATCCTGCACTTGGAAAACGTTCTGCTTTTAGAGGGGGGACAGATGGGCAGAGAGGGGAAGTGCGCCATGTTTTGAAGTTCAAGTGGATGACGTCCTAATTGGTGCATGCCTGCTTCCTGCACCAACCAATAATCCGTGGCAGCAGCATCAGTCACATCATCTGCTGACAACAGACATCTGAGCTTTGGGTGTGGAGTGGTAATGGGTTCAAGGGGCTTTAGGGGAACGTTGGCTATCTTTGAGTGGAACCTTCCTGCCTTTGTACTGAATGATTAATTAGGAATGGTTACTCTGAACTCCCCAGGAGTTCAAAGAATTAAAAGTTAAGCACTAATGACAAAGGATAACACTAAAGGTAAGGAACAATCATTTTCTTCCGGCGAGAACATTGGATTAAATTACTTTTTATTCTAACTTTTATAGATGGCTACTTTTTCATAATTTAAACAAGTCATGTACAAAACACCAGCTTCTAAAATATAATATTACATTGCCTAGTTACCGAGACAAATTCATTTCAGTCAAGTTTCACATACAATATAGAAAAATATTTCTGCTTTCATTTTAACATTCTTGAATTATGATGAGAGGGGTGGGGGGCGGTTAATGAACTCCAGATACTCTTTACAATTCATCGGACAGTTCCTTCTTTTGAAGATACAAGGCAAGAATGTAACTCGTGTTTTTGCCACGCAAACAAATCAACATTGCATGTATGTGCGATGTGGAGTTGTATGCTTGGCTTAACTGCAAGCACATCTGTACAGAATATGTGAAAATGTAGAAATACTTACATAAATATTCATATACATATTCTCTACCATCTACACAGTATAAGCTGCCCGAGTGACTCGCTAATAAAAGTCTTTCATTTATAGCTTGTGTGCCCAATGAAAACATAAACACAAAACCACGATGATCTGCTTGAAAAACAAGTGCATTCTGCGATAAAGACGGAGACAGCAGATTTCTGTCCGTGTAATCGTGAATATCGTCTCAAACACAGAATCAAAGCACCGGGCTAATGAGACACGCCGAGCCCTGATTTTGTAA
>OMKK01035792.1:0-13589 GCA_900302305.1 Polymixia japonica | reverse complement strand
ACTTATTGGCCCCTATTCCCATCCAGGTTCCAAAGGAGCATTCTGTGAGCTGAGGCAGAGCGATAGGAGGATGCTGGACTTTTACACTAAACTGGGCTCTTTCAAAACCATTAAAATGGCCGGCCTACCTGAAGACATCATAACCATGGGAACAAGCTTGTGAACAAGATCATCTTGTGTATTGTCCTCAGGTTTTCAATGTCTGTTTAAAAAAAAAAAAAAAAAGGGACCTGTATGAGAATAACCGGTAAATTTACAGTTAATTTTCTTTTAGTGAAACTCAGGATTATCTGTGAAATTTGTCATCAAAGTTTGACAAAACATTCAGACAAAACATTCAGACAAACAGCTCAATCATTACTTGTTAAAATGTCTTATGGAATCTGGGAAGCCAAGAATTATTAAAAATGCAAAATCATTGTACTTTTGTAGCAATAAAAAGGCAACTTGTTAAAATGGTTGTCGTGACAGTACAAAAACAACATGACACCTTTTAATTCTTTGTGTGTATTGATTTATTTTGCAGGAATACAAAAAGTTATATATTAAGGATCTTTTTTTTTTTTTTTAAATAAAACAGCTGGTATGTCAATCCAGTGTAGTCACGTTTTCTGAGTTTGAAGATCTTTTAGTTGAACATGTAAGTCAGCATTTGTGAGTCCCTGGACCTGCCCAGAACAACTCTTGATCCTTACTTTCCACAACACTGATCCATATGCAAGATCTGACCTTGGGTCAGCTCAATGAGTGAAAGGAAGCAGGGAGTGTGTCTGGACTGGGTGTTCGTATTTGTTTACAACCAGGTTCACATTCAGGCACAAATGTAGGTATATAATAAGTTTAAAATTTCAAGTAGTTACATATCAATGTCTTAATATTTTCTTCAATTTGTGCCTACATAAAACCAACAGACTCATTTGTTTGTACCTTGTACCCTGAGTGAGTGTCTGACCAGCAGAGCTCAGCTGCAGGAGAGGAAGAGGACATGAACCTAACCTGTAAGGACCGGGGGACTGCTCTTCACAAGACAAAACCCCAGACTCCCCTGGGACATCAGCAGTGTCTGACCAATACGAAGGCAGGATATTTAACTAGGTTGACAAATGTAGTGATCCGCTAGTACTGATGTAAACACAATAAAGGCATGTGTGACAGGTCACGGGTGGCAGTGTGAGCCATGACAGACAAGTTGAAGTACCCTGTGGTTGGTGACCCTGTGTTGAAATTTCCTACCCCTTTAGCCTTCTTGCTCCTTTAGTTTTAGCTTTACTTTTCAGGCATTCTCTGCATTATTGGACAGCTTAGTAGAGAATGATTATAAATAGAGGAAAGAGAGGAATTACATGCAACATAGGTCAGGAGTCGGACTCAGACCTGCATGTACATAGTTCACTCCTAGCATCATAAGGAATTCTCCACCTTAACCTTTCTCAGTATTAAATAAACTCCAACCCTTCATACTTCACATCTCCGATCTTTGTCTCGGGCATCAGCAGCCGGCCGTCCAGAGTAAAGGCCAGGATGTAGGTGGCAATCCTTCCAGCGTCCTCCTCCGACTTCAGCGCCAGAACAATCTGGTCGTCTGTGTCCGGAACGAATTTAAACGAGGAGAAGCCGTGGGTCGGGTTCAGCGGGCCGACGTGCTTCACGGTGATGTGGCTGAAGTCGGCGGGGCAGGAGAGCAGGAGGTTGGTGGCGCGCCGCTCGTCCGCCATCTCCTCGTAACGCTCATGGCTGGCGCGCCGCGGCAGGAAGAACCAGCGCTGGAGGCGCTCGCTCCACGCCGCCGACTCGTGGATGAGGTAGCCTGCAGCGCGGGAGTGAAGACGAGTTACAGACAAGAGTAGATGGGTAAAAAAAGCAGTAGGGATTATAACAGATGAGCATAGATTCTGGTAGAGTAGATCCTCACCTGGTGGCTGGATCCCTGCTGCACTCCTCAGGGCGTTGTAGTGCGGCACCCAGTTGTCGTGCTCGACGTCCCCGTGGTAACCAACCACTTTCACCCACTCTGGGTTGTTATTGACAACCTCCCCGGCGGTCGTGGTCCACTCTTTCCCCAGGCCACCGACGTACAGGTGCTCATCCTTCACCGCCAACCACTCTGCTTTGAACCCTGCACACGAAGGCCCGTGGTGATGATGAGTCAAGAGGTCAGGGGGCGTGTCAAAGAATATAAAAGTGGATGAGGGAGTCGGGGAAGCATTAAGTGAAATGGGTGATGCACAGAGGAATGGGTGGAGTACATTTCTTAAGTCCCTCCAGTGATTTTGCTGCCAACTTTGAGAACTTTGTCGTTCCACCCAAACTTCTCGGAAAGTTTTTATTTCTGTCTCCAGACTAAAACAAATGATTTTAATACGCTTGGGATTGTCCTGAAAACATCTTTTGCTGTGTTGCTTAAAAATAAGCTTTTGAGAACAAAAAAGATTCTGTTTAATAAATGCAGAAGGCAGCAGGTTTGGCTCAACGACACCCACAAGTAAACAATGGTAACTGGTAAGAAGTTAAGTGAAAACCGACCTTTGGAGACTGAGCCGTCCCCGTCGGGCAGTATGACCCATGGAACGGCCTGGTTGCCTTCTATCCTGTACACCACACCCGTACGGTCATCCACGCTGTACAGGTGACCATTGAACACCATCAGCTCGGACAGCTCCATACCTGGAGAAGAGGTAGTCGGTCAATCGATGTTACCTCAAACAGGTAACCCACGCTGTTCCAAAGTGTGATTGGATGAGTCTTTATAGACGCTATGTGTAGAGATAATGCCAAATCATGGTGGATCTGTTGGTGGATCCTCAATCTAGTTTTAATCTTAATCTTAATATAGTCTTAATCTTAATCTTGAAAAAATCTAGTCCATATGCTCCTACCTCGTCCCTTCTCGGCCAGGTGACTCTCCAGGGTGACCGTCTCAGCGTCCCACTCTACCTTCAGTCTATCCGCGCTCTCGGACACAGTCAGGTGACCCTTCCTCATGTAGCTGAACCACGTCTGCTCCTTGGAGCTACGCGATGCCGTGTCCAGGTCTGCGATCACGCCGATGCGGTACCGGACGCCGTGCTTCGTCTTCTCCGGCGGGCTTAACGGGTACGTGTCGTTGTAGCGTTTCTGCAGGCGGGCGAGGCTTCCCGCCCCAGCGCTTCGCCAATTAGCGTTGCCGATGATTTCCTCACCTTCGCGGTTAATTTGCCAGCCGTGCGCCCTCATGCCGTGGTAGCCTTTGGCGGAGCCGTCTCCGTCCCCTGCCGGCCGGTGTACGTACAGCAGGAGCGCGAGGGCGAGCAGCATCACCACAGCGATAGCCCGCCATTTCAGGCGGAACCGCGGGTCAGAGGCGGTGGCTGCTGTCATGGACGCTAGGGCCGGGGGGAGGCCTCGAACAGCGAGACGGAAGGGCGTCATGGAACTATCGTCTTCATCCTCTCCGTCAGACTTGGGCTGGGAGCGACGGCTATCATATCCTGGGGTCAAACAAACGAAAGAGGGAGGTGAGGAGAGCAGAGTTTCGGAGGGTTAGGGGTCGATACAAAACACGATGAAGGTGCTCAGCTAAAACAAAATGACAAAGACAGTTAGGTGCACTCACAAAATTTGAAAAAAATAAAAACAAAAAAATACCAAGCACGCCTAAAAGAAAATTACAATTACGTTGTCTTTATTCAGCAGTCATAATAAACATGTTGCCTTCATAGCCTTCAGCATACCCAACAACCAAATTGGCTGTGTTTTGGCTGTAAATGAAAAGTACAAATAAAATATATTAATTTAATAACAGAAATTATTGAAATAATAAAAAAATAAAGAGTAAGGCAAGAAAAAGAACAAAGTAAAGGAGGGGAAGTGAAAAGGAGAATATGCTGGAAAAACAGTTCTTATTGTTCATTGTTTATAACAGACCATTGTGTATTGTTCCGGCAGACCCTCTGAATACGCATAGTAAGCAGGCAGTAGGCGCCTCCTGTCTCCTATGGCTGAGAAGCCTATATGATAGACCACGCTCTGTTCTGATCCAACGGGGCAAATTCCTTGTGTCCCTCTGTGCCCCAAACCATTTTAATGGTTTATTGGTGTGTGTGGGCCTCAGCTTGTTTCAGAGTACTAGTTCTCATGAAGACAAGACTACTCATGTTGCTTTGACTAGTTATCTGTGATGGTATGTTTTGGGTTTTTTTTTGTGCTGGCATTGATGTTATTTTCTTGTTGATGGGGACAGGAAGATACCCCGTGGTCTCAGGTTTCCAAAATAGTGGTGCTCCCAAATAGAGTTAGTTTAAGTAGTCTTTGAACATGTAACACTGAATAATTTTCCCAAATCTAGACACCAGGTAACCAAGGTGTCTTAAATCTAACTACAATTAATCTGATACTAAAATGGTCTCCCACTCACTGCCAATGGCACAACTCTTACCTCCCTTGTTTGAAGCCTGAGTGACTTGCTCATATTCACAGATTTAAATGACCACGATTATACACTTAACATAGCTGAACTCTGTTGTTTGGCGAGTTTCTCTTTGAATTAAGACAAAGCTAGCCGAGTGATTGTGTGCTGTTTTCTACTTTCATTTGAACTACAACTGGCTTCTGTAACAGATATTTTAGGTTGAATGTGCAGGTAGGTGGGAGGGCCGGCAGCCCAGAACATGCTCCGCCCACTGAAACAGGAGAGGTGCATCAGTTTGCATGAGAAGGGGAGTGGCAAGGTGACCCTCTGATCCTCGCACAAAAATACTGTTGTCAAGGGCAACCAACAAGCACTGCAAGTGTTCTGCAGCACTGTCATTGACTTGAGTGACTCAATATACCCACATGCGTTGAGTCACCTTACATTCTGGGACTCAGGCACCCGACATGAAGGAAACTAGGGTACAGTCCAAATATCAATTAGCAGAAATATCTAGGCTACGCAATGTACACGTTTACTTCAAGTTCTCTTTCTTCTGTGGTTAAGGAAAACATTTGTTCTGTTCACCTTTTGTCTCATGTTGCTGATTTACATTATCCATTTTCAATTTCCAGTTGCATTGCTTAGCAGTAACAGCTGAGATAAGCTCCCTTTGATACACATTCCTTGAAACATTTTTCCCTTGTAGGTCAGAAGTTGTAGAACAAGTTCAGTTTTTAGAGATAATTGGCCAAGTTTGACAAGGTTGGGAAACTTTACCACAACCAATTATAACACAAACTATCGGCCAACTGCTACCTCTGCTTGCATGTTGTTTTTCTTCAAACTGAATGTGATCTTGTGAGCCACAGAAGGTAATGAAATTTAGAATTACATATCTAAGTGGGTCTGTAGTAGAAAATTAATGTAACTGAGCAAAATCCCTCTAACATTACATTCTTAATTTCCTTTAAAAAGTTTACAACCAAAAATCTTTAAAGGTATACTGAATAGGATTCGTTGGTTTCGATTTGTAAACACAACATTCAAAGATGACCCCTCGCACCCTGGGCGCAAGTTGCTTTTCAGTTTCCAGATCCGGTCTAGAGAGAATCTGCGGATACGGAAACGGTCTGTGCTCCAAAAAAACAATTCCGCTCGGAAAACCAGGAGCTAGTGGCTTCAAAGATGTAATGTTATGGATCCGGCAAGTTTCTTCAACTACGTCTTGGAATACTTTGTTTGGTATGTCCATTTTTTGCGGGAGAAACGATAACACTGCGGTATAAACCGGATACAGTTTTGGAGTAGGCGGGCTCTAGACCGGATCTGCATACTGAATGGTGAATAGAAACCAGGCTCTCTTATGTAGTTGGAGAGGCTGGTGTCACGAGGTTACGAGACGAGAGTCCCGCTCTCACATCCTGCGCGCCGTTATTGGCTGGGGGGGGGCTACACACCCACGTGGGTGTACTGCCTAAAGGTTGACGCCCAGAAACGTCCCGAACACAGCGAAATAAGAAAATACAGGCAGAGGGCAGAATCTCTGCAGATACAGACACTGCCACACACTTCTAGTGGGTCATAAGTGATGATTGAGAGGGATAATTTTTGTATGAGTCTATACATTGTTTCTTTTTTAGGAAAATCCTACTCAGTATACCTTTAACAACATAATGGGTCAAAAAAAAAAAAATTTGTGCCTTTCAAAAATCATCTTAAGAAAACAACTATTAACAAATTTTAACAAGGGATTTTAACAAGACAAGTCAACTAGTAGAAATGCTGAAATGCTGTCAGCCTCTATTTACTATTGGTGAACAGCAACACGGTGTCTCACAGCACACACAGCTGTTAACCATTACTTACCCCTCTGCCTCTTCAACTGCCCTTCACATAAGTTCAGCCAGCTCTTTAAAACACAGACAGTTTTCTGTCCCCCTTTCACGCACACACACTCGGTGGTAACCTCTTTCAACACACTTGCCCAACAAACCCTGTTGCAATTGTCGTGTCATGACATGGCCCACATTGTCTATCTTCCTCTGTCCCTCTACAATAGAGACACACACGCAGTCTCCCTTTCACCGATATGCAGAATTAAGTTATTCACCCTTTCTTCGCCTCTTCTCCGCTGAGCATTCAGCCACCAGCATGTTGTTTTGCTTCGCACGCATCCCATAATAAAATCCACGTCCCATCAACGCCGTATCCTCCCCATTCCACATGAAGGACTGATCTCTATCGCTCTGTCTCCTCCTATTTATCTGCCCACTTCTCTTCGCACGCTCCCTCTGGGTCCTCCCTCCTTCTGTACGACCAAAAAGGAAAAGGTAGACCTCTGCAACTATGACTCCGTTTGTTAAGTCTGAACTTTACTTAAGCTTGACCTTTACTACTATTACAATTTATGTTATGTCTACTACAGCTCAAACTAGTGGAACTAAAGACCACTGAAGAACTATAACAATTAATTAATTAAGTAATTAATTAATTAAAAAAACAAAAAAAAAACAAATGTTAACTACTGAACTGTTCTCACTGCAGGTAACTTGGTTTTAATTTTTTTCCACAAATATCCTAGATTAAACACCATCTCACTGACAAACTGACAAGCACAGGTTGCCTAATCAACACAGAAGTATGGAAAGTGAAGATCTATGAGTCTAACACCAAATTAGACTAAATAAAGCGTGAGAGAAGATGGCCCAATTAGCAAGTTTAACAGGCACTTTCTTGGTTGGTAAACCAACCCTCAATAAGGGTCAGAGCTGAAAAAAAAAAAACATCACTAAAGCTTTAGTGAAATCCTGCCAGCTTTTTTCCCATATAAGATACAGATTGTCTATTAGGGTACAGAGACAGACCTTTTCACAATGATGTTTGAGTTGAATAGGAAGGGATAAAGTTTCAATGAAGGTTTGTGTTTTGATTAGGGGGGGTTGTGTTATTACACAGGCTAAAAACCACAATTCACCAGGCTGGCTTCATCACAATTGATTTGCATTAAGTTTTACATTACATAATCACAGTGGTAGGCAGTGGTAGCTTCCAGATGTGAATGTGTGTCTATATACCACTCATTTCCTGCAATCGCTCATGCATGAATATGTTCAGTCAACTTTCCTTAAAAAGCATCATGTGACTATACTTTTACATATTTTGTGGGGGTTGTCTATTCTTCAGTCACCAATATAAAGCTGTCTAGTGAGGAGGCAAAAATGCACCCAGCAAAGCCAACTGGCAGTGTTGACAGCATAAGGTGAATGAAAGGCAAACTATGACCAGGCCCTGGGAGGTCGACACAATGTTTTGAGTGTTCTTCATGACCAATAACTACTGATAGCAGAAAAAAAGAACATATTTATACCCTGTGGGATACAGAAAAGAGAAATAATGACAATCTGGGTGCTGAACTAATCGGGCACATCAGTCACAAATGGGACTGCGTGGAAACATATCACCTGTAATAAAGTTAGTGAGTTGGGAGTCTAGCCGGCTCTCCCCCCCTCCTTCAAAACACAGCCACGAAGACAGGAAGAGGGTGAACCAGCGCCTACTGGCCGGTGTTGTGCCGAAAAGATGTCCCCTGACAGATTCCCGCTCCCCTTCGCGTCAACCTGTTGATGTCTTCGTTCCGGTGTTGTGCCGAAATTTGTGTGGATGAATAATTTCGGCACAACACCGACTCCGGCCCCGCAAGCCAACTTTGACCGGGTTGCCAATCAAACATACAGCTAACGTAAACCCCCACAAGCAGTGAAAACATATAAAGCGGATAAACGTATAGAAATGTACCGTGACGCTACTCATATAAACGGAGGGGGTACGGTAGACAAAATAAAAGGGGAAACACAACGTTACAAGTTTGACTGAAATTTGTTTTAGCTCTCCAGCTAATGTTAGCAACACATCCAGCAACTTTAGCCTGTTAGCATTCACCTTTACAATGCTACTAGCTAACGTGTTTTAGAGTCGCGTTTTGTCGAACCAAGAAAAAAAATCTATTTAAGAGGTCGTCGTTTCGTTTTCACAACTTTGTGCTAACCTTGCGAAAAGAGTCTTCCGATTCCCCCCCCTTTGCTTGGTGGATGGATGGTGTTTTCAATCTTACCCGTCTCTCTGACGCTTTGCTGCGGGTTGAAGAGGAGCGGCGCGTCCCTCTGATGCCGGTTGTCGAGTGGAGCGCTTTGCAAACGGCGCACTGCCCCATTTTTTTTTCAGATTCAGAAAACTTTATTATCCTCATAATGACAATTATTATAGAGAGATTATTAAATTAGCATCAAGTCGACAGATTAAAATATAAACATTTATTGTTTAGTGATTTCTTCATAACCCACTACAGTAATAACAACTAATATAATATTTAATGTAAACAATTATGTAAGATGTTAGATTGTGGGCAGCAAGTAACATTATGTGCATCAATGATAATTTAGTCAGACTTGTCCTTTAAAAATATATATCTATTTCAGTATTGATAGTCATCTATAAGGGTGAAACTAAAAAGTGCAAAAATACAGGATTAATCATCAACATTTATCAAGTGTGAATGACAACTCCACTTGTCGAAAGTAGCAATTGTTCATATTCCCTGGGTCATATATTTGCATTGTAGAGGTTATAGTAAAAAGCTACATTCACTTTATACCACTGGTGAACATGTCATTACTCTTGACACGAGCTCCTATTCCCATACATCCCCTGGATTTACAGTTATGGCAGGATAGATTGTCACAGTCAAAATGCACCAACCCTTTTACAGAACACAGGAAAATATGCCAAAACAAATTACAATCTAAATATACTGACTCTACAAATTACTGTGCTAGTGTAAGCAAGAACATTTTTTTTCTCTACGACATTGTGCATTATGATGGCTTAAATAATCAGCTATCAATTTAGTATGAGCAATTTTTGTATATTCTGGCTACTCAATTTCAGGCTTGCAGTTTCTCATATTGTGTTGATATGAGTTGGAACATAAGAGGCTGATTTGGGACATATTCTGACAGCAGTAACGACAGTATAGAAAGAGGTATATAGTATAAGTAAAAGTAGGCAGGAGAGTAAACGAGAGACAGACGGTGTCTATAGAAACAGCTCAAACACATGCCACCTTAGTCTTGATCAATTTAAACGGATAGTAATTGTATATTTACCATACTATAACACTGAAATGATGCATATTTTATCAGTAACCTCTCAAAATCAATAGTGCATGAAGACTCTGTTCAGAGGTGAATATGTTGATACTAGATGGTAGATGAAAGACTTCTCAGCTCTTCCCCATCATCTTCAAGAGGAGCTATAGAGGAAGGACAGAATAGAAATCACTTCTCTTAATATAAATATCTATCACCATGTGTAAGACTAAATAAATGCATTGAACTACAAACCATGATAGTAAACTTAGGTTTGTGAGTAATGTATGTTTGGTGGTGCAGACAATCTCAGATAAAGCTGCTATGTGTGATATTTTATGTTAAAATAACATAAGAAGGTCTGCCTGTCTGCCACTGCAGCAGGTTGGCCAGTGTGTTGATATTCCCTCTTTTCTAAACAATGTTGACAATAACTGGCCCATCTCTAAATTCCTCCCAAGAATCTGTTCACCTGTAGCGTGTGAGGTTTTTGATGGACAGGATAGAGGAGTGACATAGGTGCCACGAGAGAGAGGAAAAGTAGGGTTTGTACCTGAAGGGTAACGGCTTGTTGTTGTAATTACCCTTTGCTGTCAGTAGAGTCAGAATATCAAACACAGCAGCTTTAAAGGAGACTACCACAACATTTTTGCTATGCCTCTCCAGTTCTGTGGGACATTTCACTCTGTATTAGTAAACAGTCATTACTATCCTCCTTTAGCTGAAAACAAGAGAGGAGAGTTGGTCCCACCGATATAAAACTCCACTGGGAGTTAATTGGACAAGATGGAAGAGATGGCTCATTTTCTGAATAGACACAAAAAGCACTAGCATAACCTAAAGTTCAATTTTCAAACACATGAGATTACAAGTCATTATAAGTCAGTCTTCCATTTTTGGAAAGTGTGTCAGACTGTACATTACTATTAAATAAGTTTAGAGTTTTGGTCTCTAGTTAGAGCTTTGGCAGAGAGAAGTATAAGTACCAGACCTCCCTAGCCTTAAGAATGCCATATGTGTATCGTGTACTGTATGTGCACCTTTGTTAGGTGGTAGTCCCCATCCACCAGTTGCTCAATGATATTGAAGTGGTCTGTGTTGGGCACATCCTCCATCACCGCATTCAATCCTGATGCCTCTAAAGCCTTAAAAGTCAGAAGAAATGGAGGCAGAGAAGGAAAGAGTTAAAGTCCCCCTCCAGCATTGTTAGCATTTCTGAGCTGTTTATTATTGTCCTATGCCAACCCCTGCTGGTATTAATTGATTTCGTAGTCACCACCATACATACACTATACATTTTTGCACCAAATGTTCAAAATTTCAATCTCCTCCGAAACCTGTAATAATGTTCAATGAATTTGAAAATGAAATTCAATGAATAATGTCATCATAAGGCAATGATTTCATCAATGAAAATACTTTGTGTTCTGATCAAAGGCACTATTGGGTTCTGCGGAGTACTGACTTTGTAGTATTCTTCTGACTGCTTCCGGAACTCAGGGGAGTCGTTCTGTGCAACGGCAACAACAATGTGACAGTCGGAGGAGGAGAGCTTCAGCTGAGGGACCAGACTGCTGGGGCTGTTCCTCACTGCCACCTCCCTGTGAACAGTAGACAGGGAACAGAGGGGGGCAGTCACCGACTGTCACTGACTAGCAAAGAACACACGCATTTGCAATTTCTCATTCATAAGGAGAAACAGTACACTACACACACATACACACACGCACGCACGCACACTAACACATATACAAAGCTCTATATTCAAAAATTCCTAAAGATTGCTATCCTCCTCAGTCACAGCCGCTGGCAGTAATTGAGCGAGACAGCCTTCCACATACTCTGTCATCTTCAATGGCTCGTTGACGTAAGTAGACAAGATGGGCAGGAGGTCATATATGCCACTGACTAGGAATGCACCTGAGAGGAGGTTTGGGGTGGGATTTCATGAGAGATTGAGGCAGAAGATGAGAGAATCATAAGGGATCGGGAAAGAGATAGGACAATGAGAAGAGAGAAAGCAAAACATATAAGCAATGCATCACTTGATTCATTTCTGTGCATCTCTGCCTCTGTCTTTAATAAACTGTCGATGGATCACGATACGCTCAGGGCCTAACATGTACAAGCCTCGTCTCATCTCACCTGGCGGGCCTCACCTTTGATCTGAGGTGTGACGTCGTACTGGGACCAGTCGGTGGAGAGGACCATAGCGGCCAGGTGGGCCCCAGCAGAGTGGCCACACAGGTACAGACCACTGCAGAGTGTAAGAGTGTGTGACAAATCTGAAGTGTCAAAGCCTGGTTTCCAACTCCTTGTCTCTATCATGGCGCCTCATCTTAGCTATCATCCTCAGGGGATGTTTGTTTAAAATCTTGGAACTCAGAAAAGCTCTAGTGGTCTGTATACACAGGGCACCCTGCAGCATGTGTTTTCCTTTTAACATGGAAGACTCGTACAGTGGTCAAATGTGAAACTGTGGAAGGCATTTAATAACAAGGGCTGCCTTCGCTATTATTACTGTGATGAATTCAGATGAACTTTCTTTAAAGAGATGTTAGTGAAAGGGGAGAACAAACCAAAAGTGTCAGTACCTGATATGAGAATACTGCTGAATTACAGACACAACACTCTTGCGTACTTGGGACACCATTAAGTCCATGTTCCCTGAAAAGAAAGTCACAGGACAACAGGGAAAGGCTTGATATTTCCAGATCATTGTTATAATTCTTGCAATCTTCTGAAACTGATCCCGGTTTTTTGAAAATGGGGAGCAGAAACGATATTTATATATCAGAATTCAATAAGACTCTTTACCTTTGGGGGCAATGTCGTAGCCAACAGCAACCACCACTACACCTTTATGAACCAATGGGACCGCCATAAATCCAGACTCCTCCTTGCTGTACATAGGCACATACAGTATGAAAAACACAGATACTGTACATCTTATAAACAAAATACTGTCTACTCCACATTGTAGGAGCCAGGG
Source organism: Polymixia japonica (assembly GCA_900302305.1). Classification (NCBI taxonomy): domain Eukaryota; kingdom Metazoa; phylum Chordata; class Actinopteri; order Polymixiiformes; family Polymixiidae; genus Polymixia; species Polymixia japonica. The sequence continues at coordinate 1,063 of OMKK01035792.1, read as the reverse complement.
AAACCCAATTTGTACCTGAGGAACTGCCAATAGCCTCCATGGAGATAAATAACCAGGGGAACATCTAAGACAGAGGCACATCAATCAGTGTTGACTTGCTATCTTCACAATACATCAAGCACAACAATGGAGGATGGCATGAAGTTGGCGCACAGGTCCCTACCCAGAGAGGTGGTGCTGGGTATGTAGACATCTAGTTTCTCTCCCTCTCCCTCTCCATAAGGAACGTTGAGTAAAGTCTGAGCCAGGCCACGGGCACGTCCTGTGCCTGGAGACACACGAGTGCATCAACATTAAAACACAAATCGGATATTGGATATATATTTTATGTATAACACAATGCGAATGCCTCATGCACAACAACCAAACTAACCGGTCCGGGACTACACCCATTGCCACATTGGCGTGCTGAGCCAAAACGTGCTAGCCTCTTCAACCATTAACTGAATTACTATCTTACTTTTGTCGTAAATAATTAACCAACCTTCTTTAAGCGCCGCAACATGGGCCTTGATCACGTCGTCCGCCGACATTCTGTGCGACCACTGGCTGGGGGAGTAGTGCCTCTCAAGGTCCTGTCAAAACCAAACGAGAACAGTGTTGACAACTGTGCGGCCGGTTCAGTAGCTGGTTGAAGCAAACGCTGACAGACCTGCGCTATATGGTAAACAGCGACCTCTTATGCTGGCCTATCGTTAATCTCTCCAATACAAAAAAGTATAAAAAAGCACGCATCTAATGTAAATAGATTGTATGTATGGATATAATACCATTTTATCCAAGTGTAGATTATGGAGAAAAAGACTCCTCAAGGTCAGAAATGGCAAATAACCACTTACATTTTTCTTCATATCTCTCCAATACGTCATGTTAGCTCTTGAAATGAACTGAAACTGCAGTGTCATATGCTTTGGAAATAACTGACGCATAATGCCGAAGAACTTTGGAACTTTGAGCCACCAATGAGAGCGGCCAACATCTGTTACTCACGATTCCAACGCATAAGCTCTAAGGGTTATTGCATCACAACCAAATTGTCACAGGAAAATAAAATAGGAAAATC
>OMKK01035790.1:16869-28038 GCA_900302305.1 Polymixia japonica | reverse complement strand
TGTGTGTGTGTGTGTGTGTGTGTGTGTGTGTGTGTGTGTGTGTGTGTGTGTGTGTGTGTGTGTGTGTCTTTGCAGCACCATGGACAGACCCATGCCTTCAATGATGCCATGAACATCCTCAACATGCTCTTCACTGGACTCTTCACTGTGGAGATGATCCTCAAACTCATTGCCTTCAAACCCAGGGTAAGGCCACAACTCTCCAGTAAAATAAACTACAATAGAAGTGAAGAAAAGAGAAGAGAAGAGCAGGGCAGAGGAGAGGAGAGCGCACAGCAAAGCAGAATAGAGTAGAGTACAATAGCTTCTCTTCCACCTGCACTCAAATGGAGCATAAATCCACACCTCTGCCCAGGAATAGAGCACAGTAGATTATAATAGATTATAATCCAATAGAATAGAATAGACAAGTAATTTCCAGGCAATTAATTATATTCATCATGAGTTTTTATCAACGTTGTTGATTCTTTGTTCCTAATTGCTGTCTCTTTTTTTACATGATCAAACATAAAGTATGCAAACATCATTTGTGCATTGCATTGTCTGTATTTTATCTCATTGCTTCTTGGTTCCAGCTGTTGCTAAGTAACCGGGTGGGTTTATTGGTCCAATCTCACTGTTTCCCAGTGTGTCAGCTATTTAAACACGAACATGAGGGAATATATCCCCCAATTACAGTGCTGGTAAAAAAGAATGCGCCTTGAGTTTTTTGTAATGACATATTTTCTGTGTAATATGGATTTCAAATCTAAAGATAAATGAGGCATAAGAATAAACTGTCAGTTTTGATTGTGGGTTTTCACCATGTAAACCATGTTGAAACAATACCAACAGCAACAACAGCAAAAAAAACGACTCGAGCCTACAGCCCCAAGACTTCACCGATTGTACATTGAGTCTGAAGCTATTGAACATTTTACTGCCAATGCGGTAGAAGAAAATTCAGAAATGAGGTTGATTATTCTTGATATGAAATCAAACCACTCGCTAAGACTGGCATTTTTCTGCCATGCATAACCAATCCATCTGCCACCAGGTTACCTAGCAATGGTATCAGTGTCACTTTTACAGGTCATGTTTGTATTAGACAATAATCGGTGCATTATGACAGAATGATAAACTGTTTATGCAAACCACCCTAGGTTTATAATTACATGTTACAGTCCCTACATAAACTCTCTATTTATTCAAATAGCGCATACATTTCTGCCATGGGTGGCCCGAGTGGGGATTGAATCCTAACTCCAAATGTACCCATACTCTACCTATTATACAGGACCAAATTATAAATAAATGATAAAATATTGAACCAAAACCTATATATAATAAAAATCCTGTTAAAAAACATGTAGGACAGTCCTGGTAAGTCTTGTTATGAAGCTTGTTATGAATTGATATGACATTTAGTTTGACATTTTCATCCTTACACCCAGAGTGGTTTGCAACGCAGGGCTGTGCCATGTTTTCATTGAGTTGACTTTATAAAACTCTTCCTTTGAACAGACAGGCAGACAGCAACGACCACCTAACTTCCTGAAAAGGTGTTACAGCCCTAAACCTTCCCTTGGAAACAGCTCCAGTAACATTGGTTCTTACAACCATGCTAATACTTTTACTTTGAGCAGGTGTCACAGCTGTAGCACGAAGGACTACAAATTAAATAAGATTCAGGGCTTTATTGTGTTAGTCTGTTCCTAATGAATAGTATTGTGTTGTCAATTTTTGCAAAACTATCTATAATCTCTCATATAAGATTGTCAAATAAATTGAATCAATCTATTACCAACATTTGGATGTTAAGACCAGCTAAATTATAGCATTCTATCCTTACCCCCTGAAGACAGCTCCATCAAAATGAGTTCCTAGGATACCTTAAACATTACCATAATGCCCGTGCTGCTCAGGAGTTGTGCTGGCAGCAGTTTTTGGCATTTTGATGATACTTCAACTGCTGATGAGGGATCAGAGAAAGCTTAATATGGAATTAATATCATTGAGACTCTCTCTGCTTCCTGTCTGTCGGTTTAACTGCAGATCAAGATCAGATCTGTTTAATGCACTTCAACACTTTTTTTTGTAAATAGTTTTGCTTTTTTATTATATACTGTACACACCATGGCTTCTACGCATTTAAATTTCACTTAGTGATTATTTGATTTTTAAAGTGGCAATCTCAACATCTCTGAAGATTTTCATTTAAATAAATTTCTGTTAAGTCACTATCTATCGCCAAATGAGGTAACACGATGGTGATTGAGCCTATGGCCCACTGATGAAAGCCCTTGCATTTGCAGTATTATGAGTATTAAGAATCGGGTGTCTGTGGCGACTTTCCCACCATACATTCAAATAACCATTAGTGATGCGTTTTCCCTTTGAAGTGAGGTCCAATTATACACCTGCAGTTACTGCTTTTCGCCATAGGTGCCGCCAAAGAGAATGAAACGGAGACGGATCTTCGAGATTGCCACTTTAAACAATTAAAATCAAATTTGAAAGTATGGTATATAGAATGTAGATTTCAAGACTGGATTCCCTGCATCTTATATATCCAGGCTGTCCAATGTGATCCTTATACTTTTCCTGCTCCAACTGTCTCCACCTTATTTAGTTTTTGTAGCATAATGTTAATGCAGGTATGGGAATATTAGCAGCCTAAATTTCCATACTGTCCAAATTTCAAAGCAGGCTAGTGGAAAGTTATTCTCACTAGCCTGAAACAGGGTCAATTTTTGACTCATGCCAGACTCAACATCCAGAAGTAACATCTCCGGCTGTCACTCCTGTGTATGGTTTGTCTGTATCTTTGTAACATGGCAGATCACACAGCAGAAAGAAGATCTGTAAGCCTTGATTTTTTTTTCCGTTTTTTATTTATTTAAAGGTAATATATTTAGTTTTATGCTTTTAACGGATTATAATTACATTTCTGGTGATTGCATAGTGTAATAGCCATGGGAGAATGAAGAAATCGCGGTTCAGATCAGTTTCCTAGAAGCCTTGTATTCACTATAAAATTTCTGCCACCGGGCTGGGTTTCCCGGGATGATATAAACTATATACCCGCTATAAACTAAATATAGTACCTTTAACCACACTACTTTATAGGAAGTAGCTCGTTCAGCTGCTAAAGTACAGATGATTTCTTTGCTATTTCTACTACCTTACATAATATTGTTTTGGCTTGAAGCTTTGTAGATGCTTTTTATAAATGCTCGCTTTGTACCAGTGCTGATGATTTGGCTGCAATAACTAAAGTAAACAAAGTACGCTTTTAATATAATCAATAGCCTGAAGATGCAGGTGGAAGAATTGATGGTTACAGAGTGCTGTAATTCGCATTTAATAACCCCTTTCTAACCTGCCTTTCTTAACAAATGGGAAAATTCAGCTGCAATTGGCGAACGGGTGCGACACAAGGGAAACTCTGTTAAGTCGGTTCATTAAAGTTAGAATTAAAACGCGCCCTCTCTTTTGCTGAATTTTGCCGTTTCTGTAAGGTACTTCACTTATACCACTTTCATAAGGCTGCAAGGTGGCGACAGGTGTTTTCCTTCTAACCTACCTTTTGTACCTCCTCCTCCTCCTCCTCCTGCTCACCTCATCCTCTGTAGGGGTACTTTAGTGATCCCTGGAATGTGTTTGATTTCCTCATCGTAATTGGCAGCATAATAGACGTCATTCTCAGTGAGATCAACGTAAGTACGACGCCCACTCTTACTCGCCTTGACCTTTCTCTCTCTCTAGGTCTGTCTCCTTCTGTCTCTTCTGTTTTTCTCCCTCAACCTCAACCTCCTTCTTCTCTTCTTTCCTTGCCACTGTTCTCTCCTTTTGTGGCTATCTTGTCTCCCACACCGTGCTCTGGTGTTGTCTCTCTTCCCTCTCTCTGCTTTGTTTTCCTCCTCGTCCTCTTCCTCCTCCTGCTCCTACCTCTCCTCCTCCTCCTCCTCCTCCTCTCCCTTCATCCTAAAATAACCAAGATGGCCGCTGCCACTCGTGGACCCCAGTCGCAAAGGTTCCTGAACGAGAACAAGCTTCTTCCTGGGTTCTTTAAAGAACGTAGAAGCAACAGGGACAGGGATTAGCTACTACTACGAAAACCAGGATTCTCTCTTATTAGTCCTCAAAAGATACCGGCTTCGCTTCGCTTCACGCCTCGAAAGTGAACAGGTTTTCGCGTATAAAAGGAGAAAGTAAATCTTTTTTTTTTCCTTCACCAGACTGTGACATGTCCTCGGGTTTGATTCCCTAACTAACTAATCTAACACACTAACCAATCATAACAGCCTTATACGCCTTTCATTTTTGACTCCCAACAACAGGCGTGTTTTTGGTTGTGATTTTGTTGCAATTTGTTGTTTACTGTTGTTGTTGTTGATGTTTCCCCCTCATGGACAAGCATGACCGGTCGCCGCTGCTCTTCCTCTGCTGTCCATCTCTTCCAGACCTCTTTTCTTTTTCTGTCATTTAATTTGTCGATTCTTTCCCTCTCTCCTCCAACTAAAACCCAAACGCTCATGTGTATAACGGTTTTTATCTTATTTTTCTCCTCTCTCCTTTGATTTCCGTTCTTTCCATTTTTTTTAAATGTCTTATGTTCTGTCCTTTTTTTGTTTTTCTTTTCTCTCCACCCCTACGCAGCATTATTTTGTTGATGCATGGAACACATTTGATGCCTTGATAGTTGTGGGTAGCATTGTTGACATAGCGATCACTGAGGTTAACGTAAGTAGTCCAACTCCCTCCCTTCCTGCCTGCCTGCTCTCCCATTCCCGCACACACGAACAGACCGGGGACTGATACCTATCTCACACTTCGACTGAGTTAGATTTGAACTCAACACACAGTTGAATACCTTCTGCAAGCTGCCAGATGTAAGGCACTCAAAGCACGAACAACAAAGCACGGTTCCCTTTCAAGTCTTTCTGACATTCAAAGCTATGCTTACGGAACCTAATATTAGATATTATCCTAAGGGAACTTTGAGGAACGTTCATTTTGAACTTTTTGATTTAGTTTTGTTTGGATACCTTTTGACAGTTGGCAAATTTAATATTAAGGGTGGCGGAGAGGTAACAATATTGTTACCCACCAACTATCCCTTAAAATTTTATGTAAACAAACATGAAAAACGTCTTTTTTGTTAACAATGCTGTACTCTTCTCACGGCCAACCCTTTTCCTCTCTCTTTGTCTTTGGTAATGTAAACAACAAAAGGTGCGGAATACAAAGCAGCAAATAGGGCAATTTTCTAATATTTTTTAGTACTTTGTAGGTATATTTTCTTATATTTGAAACAGTCCCAGATAGGTATTTATGCCTCGGTCTGCTGAGCATCAATAGCACCCGAAACTATTGCATTTGTCAATAGAACCAATACTATTGCATTGTCTCAGCACTTGGTTTCACATTGGTTTTGTTTTATCATTGCGACAGGGGATATTGTCCATTCCCCTGGCATGATTGACACTGTATAGAAAGACTGATGTAAAGGTGGTATATCCAGGCTTGGTATAGAATGAAGATTCATTTATCTGCAAGAAGTATCCTTGATCAGAAATAAAGAAAATAATGCATATTTCTTCAAGGACACTCATGTGTATTTGAAGTTAGATAACAGAGGTTTAACAGATTCCTAAACACGTACATTTACAATTACCCTGTTTTATTTTGTCTAACAACAGTGAGGTGTGGACATGGGGAACAAGTTGATCCATAAATGGATGCACTCCAGAACCATGAAATTTATGTAAATGTATGTATGAATTAATTTAGTATTGACAGAAAGGGCCCTTGGTCAACAGTGGAGCTGAATGAGAATGTACGTAGTTATGTATGCAAAGCCAAATATCCCAAACACAGATAAAATTTTGAGTGTCTCATATTTACACTTAAGGGATAATTGCTGTTTTATTCATGTGATATTCAGATTGCTCTTTGGCAAGAGAGCAGTCTGAGAGCCAGGTGAAATTGGAATTGACAGCTGGTCACAAATGCCCCTGGGACCCCCATTCATTGACTATTAGCAGAAGGTATATTTTGCTGATCTGTGTTTGGGGACTGCCAGGCAACCAAATCATACATTCCAGTTTCACCTGGTTCTTAGTCTGCCCTCAAGCCAAATAACCATCTGCATATACATTAGAAAAAGGTACTATCCTTTAAATTGTGAAAGACGTGATTTTTAAATATAAGTTGTTTGCAGGGAAATGTATAATTTGGTTCCATTTCATTTCATGGCTTTTATCCACAAAGACAGTAACAGTAAGAATTCACTCTAATATGTTTGCGGGCATGAAATCGCTCAAGTGAATTTTAGTACGGCTCCCTACTTGAGGGCAATATGCTGTGAGTAAAACAGTGTTAGTCTATCTTTGATAAAATGCCTGTGTGTCAATTCATAAAGCTTTCAGCTCCATGATACAGCATAGTGTATACGGCAATAGCAGCTTTCCTTGTTTTCCGCAAAACAATAAGAACACACTGCGTCTCATCTCTGTGGATACATCGGCGATAATTTGTGTAATTGTTATGGTAGTTATTAGACTTTCTTATAAGTCAAAATGGAGGGTTACAGTTTTTTACAGTAATACTAGAGTAAGAGTAGCCATATAGTGTAAACCCTACAGTTTCTTCTGGTTAACCTAAGAGCCATAGTCTATATTCATATCCAAATCTTGTTTATCACTATTCACCCCTGAAAGATACGGATACTTAAATATAAATATATGGAATAGGTATACTTTCTGTGGTTAGTTTGAGGTATTTGTGATGTGAGTGCGTAAAAGGTTATACTTGGTACATCCATCTTTTTCTTTGGTGGGCGTACGTTTGCATCCTTAAAAACACTAAGCTCTTAGCCAGCGGCAAGGTGAAAATTACTATGTGGGTGGTTACAATATACATCTGCTCCCCGTATCTCCTCAGGTTGAAGTATGAATTTCACCTCAAACAGCACTGGTCAGGCATACCAATCAGATTAGTGTATCCCAGGGGTGTATGATCTTGGCAGTGCGTTTTCTGGCCTTTAGAAAGGCTACCTATCTGTCCCCATGAGGTTGACAAAGCTGTGTATGAATGACACCAGTCTATACTATAACAATTGTTTTTCTATTGCTCTGGTTGTTACTCTTAAGTCCAGTTAAGAACCAGTGACTGGCCTGAGATATACACCTTTATATCTATACAGTTCACCAACTCAGCACTTTATACAGTACCTTGGTTTGGATTTTGCCTTTGGTTTGGTTTGATTGGTTTGCAGTTCATTTTGATTGAGTTTTTTTCTCTAACTTCTAACCTAAAGGCATGCCCCAAGTCCTTTTGTTCTTCTCTGGTGATTTTTAATGATTTGGGTGACGAGATACCCAAGCTAGCATTAATGTTGTTGCAATGTTTTTGAACTGTCATTTTTTGCTCTTTCTTTTTTAAGAAACCCTCCGCACTTTTACCCTGCGAGAATTCTGTTTATATTGGGATGTTCTTAGCGAAAAATGTTAAATTTTAGCCTGTTATTGCACTTCATTCATCACAAAGTAGAAATGAATGCTTTTTAACGCATTTAGCAATGCCGCTGGAAGCCAATGGTAGTAGCTAGCCAACAGCTAGCTCTCTTCCGTTGCATTCCAGGTTGTATGGTGAAGTTCAGTAACAGGCCAACTTTTAAAAAGTCAATGTATCGCTTTCACTTGAGCTAATATGGAACGGCCAAAATATTCCCTTTAAACACACCCGCTGTACTGCTGTGGTCCACAGCACAAGGGTGCTTGTTGGCTTGGATTAGCTGCCTTTTTTTAGTAGTCAGCAAATCAAAATCCTCCCTTAATTCTAGGTCATCTATTCTGTCTAGCAACCTGCGGGTGCTTCTTAAATCTTATATGATTTCTGTTATGTTTTTATTTGGTTTGAGTAGAACTAGTCTGAAGAGATTGGTAGTGGTTTGCTCTGAGCGGTGTCTTGCAGACGATGCCAGTATGAACTGCATCTATCACACTCTCTCTCTCTGCGGAATGCCTCCTCTTGTTCTTATCTCCTCCCTTCTTTTTCCTTCTCTTTCTGGGCCTTCAGTGCACTTTACTCTTGTTTTATGGATGTTTATTTCTCTTTCTCTCTTTCTGTCTTTTTTTACTCTTTTGTGGTGCTGCTTGCTCACCTGAAATGCAAGCTGGGTAACATGGGTCTCTCACGCAAATCACATAATCTGAGGGGTCAAACAATCATCTACTTTCTATTTCAAATTTGGTTCTAGAATTTTTGTTTAATCTCGGATAGAACATTAATCTTACTATCAATTCACATAATTCACATTGAGACCTATGTTGCCTACTGAACTGACAAATTTTCCTAAAAAAAAAAAGATGTGCAATGTGAGAAAACAGTTCTTGACATGTCCTACCAATTCAAAAAAGTTGTTAAAATTGTAACTCACTTCCGCACTTCAGTTCCTCTGAATGGACTATTTATTTCACAATCTACTCGTGTTTTGTTTTTCTACTGAGGTTCTATTACACTCCATTGTTCTTCCAGGGCCAGCGAATCCACTGTAGTCTCTACATAAAGAGGATTGTGTAGGGGAGTGATGATGTTAACTTCCTTCGTTTTAAAATACCTAAAGTGAACAGAATCCTTCATTCTCCTTGATAATTAGAAAGAGTCCGTTTCAAATGTAGAATTTGAATCGGGTTTAAAGAAACAAAGGGGATGGTTTGGGGAGTATTCTCTTGGACTACAGTGGATTGTTGGCTGTTATCTCTCCTACATTATAGCAAGACAAACTGTGATACTTAGTATGGATTGAACCACCATGAACGTGACCCACTTTCTTTCAATCAGCCACCATCACACGATAGTACAAAACACACACAGACACACATACACTTCCTCCTTCCTTTATATTCTTCTCTTTCTTCCTAGCCTTTATCCATTCTTCCTTCTTTCCTTCCTTCCTTACTCCCTTCCTTGCTTTCTTTCATCCTTTCCTTCTCCCTTACCTCTTTCCTTCCTTCTTTCTATGCCACCCTTCTTAACTCACATTATTTACGTTCTTCTTACTTCTTATTCATCTCTCTTCCTTATGTTTATTCCATCCTTCCTTCCTTCCTTCCTTCCTTCCTTCTTTCCTTTCAACTACATTAACGCACCTTTATTCTCTTCAACACAATTACACAGACACAGAGACACATTTAAGCCCAACGCCCTCACCTCACTTTCTCCACCCTCCTCTTCCTCCCCTCCTAGAATTTTAGATGAACGTTTCATAGATTAAACTATTAGTTAATCTATTCCTCTGAGCAGTCTAAAATGTCGCACTATTGAGAATGACCTTTGTGGTATAGCATCTATGTGCTTTTCATAGTTGTTACTCACAATTGTTATGGGCTGTTATTTCCCAAAAGCATCCCAGATCTAGAATCATCTTTGGCCATTGGCTTATATAGTAATGGAACTAAGATGATCTCAGTAAATAATTCCTGTTTTATGATGTTCCGGTTCCTCTCTGGCCTGAAAGAAGTCTAAAATTAAAATGTATTTTTTGGTACAGCAATAAACATCAGCAATAAACAGGGGTCACAGGAGCAACTGTTGAGTTTGCCAAATGTTTGTTTGCTTCACAAACAAAGCAATTAAGACATTCTATCCATATTATCAGAGGACCAAATCATACATTCCTCTGGTTCTGGACTACTCTCAGGTCAAAGAATTACCTGAAAAACACATTTAAAACAGGTATTGTCCTTAAACACCAAGATGCATTTGGTAAACCTGTTGTTGCTCAGTTACTGCACTGTAGCTTCAGCTGGCAGAAAGACAGAGATAGCTATAGAAGCGCCCCTTTAAACCCCACACACACACATACACACACACATTCACGTATACATGCATATATCATATGCAAGTCACATACACACACATGTGCACACACTCAGCCCTTCCCCTTCCCAAGATTGACTCGGACCGTTATTATTTTTGGCCTCAAGCCATTGGGAAGAAGTATTCTAATATCCAAGGGTTCCAACAATTCCAATATGTTTCAATGTCCTAGTATTCCAATATGGAACGCTTTAACCTCTTGTGGGATGGAGTGGGCTACTGGGATATGCAGTACTAGCCTCATTAGTACTGTATATCCCGCATTAAAGTTATATCCTTTGGATAATCAATGCCTGTCACAAAGCTCTACTCAAACTGGCCTAAACCCGCCTACATTGCAAGGAGGAGCACTGTTGATCTACCCTAGTCATATTTGAAGTGACCAATCACAATCTCTTGGAGGTTGGGTCTCAATTGGAGACAGTGAATTCAGAACTGGTACGGCATTAGTAGTGCAAGCAAGTATGTCTCGTTTCGAAAGGAGCAATTTGAAATAAAAGCCGTTGAATTAGTTTAAAGGATGAAACGGAATGAGCTTTGCAAACCTGAGATAGCAATTATTCCAATATTTCCATGTTGCTTTCATCAGCATAGCAAAGGGAATCCAGCTAGCTAAGTTGTAGCAAGTCGGACCATGAATATGGCGCAACTATGGGGAAAGAGGAGGCGCTTACTGGGCCGTTTCCGTAAATCAAAGCAGTCGTTGATTGACTGAAGTCATCCTCTCTAGTTTTACTCCCTATAGACACACCCCTACCCTCTTCCTACACACACACACACATGCACGCAGGTACACACATGCATACACACACATTCACACATAGGCACACACATCCTAAGGCGCTGCTCTAGTGCTGATCTGTGTTGCCTTTCCTTAAAGCCAGCTGACTCCTCCTCGTCCTCGTCCTCCTCCTCTTCGTCCTCCTCCTCCTCTTCCTCCTCTCACCCCCCTGTGGTAAGACCAATGGTACGCCCCAACGGTAACCTCGTCCGCCTCCCCTCCTCCCATCCCTCCATCCCTCCATCTCTCCTTCCACTATGCCATCAATGGTATGATCCAAGCTCGTGGCGAATCATCATCTATTCATCTATCCTTCCAGTTCCTCTCCCTTCACCTCCCACACTCTATGCTCTTGCTGTCATTTTCCGCAGCATGCTTTAAGTTGTACGTTTTTGGTTGTTCTTTGTAGTTTTATATGTATGTATATATAAATATATGTGTATTTTTATATACAAATATATAAATATACAATACATATGTGTATATATATATGTAATATATGCATAATTTAACTTAAGTCT
>OMKK01035783.1:0-14492 GCA_900302305.1 Polymixia japonica | reverse complement strand
AAAAAAGACGAGACTAAGAGCGATGTTCATGATCATCACGGAATCGCGGATTTGTTGACACGCGAAACCGGGGTAGTTTTAATTCATTCAAAGCTTGCCGAAAGTAGTAAGAGGTGTAGAATTAATTGTTTTTTTACAGACTTTTTTTTACAGACGAATGAACGGTTTATTTTCTGCATATTCTCGATCTGGGACGTGAGGAATACATTTACAGACGAATTTCTCTCGTCTTTCGCCCGCCATTTTGGTATATTGCAGTCAGCGGTGGTGATGCATTCAGGTACCGTTGGAAACTTCAGAATCTGACGAACAAGCCCGTTTTTTCCGCTTCTGGATTGGGCAAACGGTTTGTAAATGCCAAGCATCTTAGCATCTGGAATCGATAAGGAATCGGATCGATAAGAGGGAATCGATAAGGCATCGACATCGATCATTTCTTATCGATTAACATCCCTAGTAATAATATAGTTGTTGTGTTGACACTGTAGGTTCATATGGCTACCTCATCTTCCAAGTAGGAATAGTAAATGGAAGCTGCAGATGAACACGGCAAACTGGGACATTTTAAACCTTTTATCAAAGGGGTTTGGACAGATATGAAGAACATGAAGGCATTTTTAAAGGATAATTCCAGACGTTTTCCTACCATAACGATTGGCTCTGACCAAAATTTTATCAATTGCTTCGTTATAGTGGCATCTCCTGATGCGTGAATACCAGCAGCCAGCAAAGACACACAAGGAAGTGATGAAGCGATGGCCAAACAAGCATCAAAACTGTACGAAACAGGCATGTCTTGAGATATTTTCTAATAACATCTATTTACAGACATGTATTACTGCAGGATGAGCGTCACCGCTTTGAATGGGTTTTGGGATAGATTTTTGTGGAGTCTTTCCGCCCCAAAGGAAGGTATGGGAAACTAGCAAGCGATTGATGACATTTTGGTCAGAGACAATTGGTACGATAGGAGAAGATAGGGAAATGAGGTCCAGGTCGAAAATGGCCAGAATTATCCGTTAAGAGTTTCATTGATGTCCAGTCAGATTTAGCGCTTACCTGGGCATCTCTTGCTCACCCCTCATCTTTTCCACTTTGAAAAGCAGATCATCAACCTTGGAGCTCTTCCTGAGGACAGATACACAGCTGTGTTAGGGAGCGCAGACAGCTAACAACCGCCCAACAGCTACACCAATACATCACAACAAAAACATAGAAGTCAGAGCCAATTCATTCTTTTTCCCCAAATGGAGGAACTATGGGGATACTGAGTCATAGGCTAGACCGCTTAGTCCAAAGTAAATGGCCTCAACCCACGATATATTTTCAGATGATGAATTCTAGGTCAAGCGGTTCCCAACAACTCAATGGTATAGTTGCTGAAGTCTTCCAGGAATACGGTCCGTTGTATTACTCATGTACTTGACCATGTTAATCAAACTCCTTTGACTCCCTTGGCCAACTGTAGAGTCACCTCGGAGCAGAGACCAACCACCAGTTGTGAAAAAATCCCTTACAGCACATCTTCACTGCACATCATGGGCCTTTGCTGCTTACACTCTCGACTGAGAGTGCTGTTTCTTGACACAGCTGGAGGACAGATGACTAGCACATAGGAAGTATGGGCCTGTTAACTGAAATACTACTCAAAGACAGTAGGTTTTATGAGGAAGAAATTGAGCACCGCTCAAATGTTTTGCTTACACGGACCCAGTTTAGGCCGGAGGGCTTTGAAGAGGGACCGTACTGCTCTGTGACTTCATACATGGTACATTCATACCTTTGCGCTGAATGCCGACAGGACTTGTACCAACTGTGCCGATTAATTGTATGCAATAATACATCTCAATTTTAGCTTTGATGATGAATAATTGTATAAAATCGTCATTGGGTATATTTTATTCCACACATCCGGTGTATGAAATCAAGCACTCCCCTTTATATCCCTCAGCTAGTCCCAATAAGCTCTGTAGACAAAGCATAGTTGTTGAGTGCACAGTGTGGAGCTTATTCATCTCAATTCACGTCCACGGTTTCACGTGACCGAAGCATGCATGAGCATAGCAGAAAGTGAAACTGAGCCAAGCAGGCTTCAAACACAGTGAAGATAACCAGCCTAGTAACATAAACTTCAGAACAGGAATAACGAAAGTTTTGGAGGCGCTTTCAGTCCAAAGGCAAAAACCCCTGATAAAACCTTACTTAAGATTAAAAAAAAATAGATGATCATGTCATTGCTCACAAACTAGATGATGTCAAACAAGTACAAACACTATGTGCAGACTTTGAATTAATTGTTCTCTTTACTTTTAGTTACAGCAAAAAGTCAAAGTCAAGCACCATCATAAAATCCAGTATTGTGAGTCTGAAGGCTGTTGCAGCACCCAGTCCTCTCTCTGTTACACAATCCTCTAGAACAGTGACACTGTAGAGTGTCTCAATCCATCAGGCTCCCACAGGTGCCATGAAATCACAAGAATTATAATGTTAGCCTTGTGTAGCTCAACACAATCTAAAAACACTTCCAACTCAATCTTCAACCTAACATTCATTATTTAAACAAAATATTGAGACCATGTTAGACTATAAGACTGGGCACTAAATTCGTCACCTTACCATGACATTACAGCATAGGCACAGCCACAAGCAGTGGTGTGATCAGACGGCTGATCTCTGCAGTGCTGTGCAGCCTCTGTATGCAAAACAGCCCAACTGAAATGCCTCCTACCATTAACTCATCCAGCCAACCCCCACCTAGAGCATGCACTGTGTCGGTTAGCCTTCACTTAAGATAACAGTTGGCCCGTTTTCTTAAGTTTTATAAACTACGCAGGCTTATCCATGTTCCACTACTGCAATCCAACAGGGCTCAATGGTAACCCTTCAATCCCAGAAGTCACTGAGCTCATTTTATCATCTTTGTAAGATATGCAAAGGCACAGCTTCCACACCTAATGGAGTTGGTGTCATTCTTAAGCATTTCCACTTTGTTTTGGACACATGAGGCAAAAACAAAGAGAGAAGTCTTATACTGGCTCATCACACCCACTTTGGGAAGTCAAGAAGGCAGGTGCCATATTTTCCAGTGACCCATGGCATGACAGACCTGCTTAGCCCAACAAGTTAAGAAAACGTTAACCTAGCTTGAGATGGCAGATTTGAAATGGGAAAATACTATGAAGACTCCATGAATTGATTAATTAGGTGTTAAACAGATTTGATTGAAGTCAATAGCCTTGTTGAGCTTTTACCTTTTGGCATTATTCCTTGAGTTTCTGTGGGACATATAGGTGAGTGTCCTGTGCAAGAATATCGGCTGAAAAGTAACAGGGAGACATAAAAACTTGTTACAACTCAATTGCAACTCACTGACAGATACAGATGTATTGCATCATATCAGATGGCATAGCCACCATCTGATCATTTATGGAAAGTCAACACTCACAGCTATTAAGTTCCTGGTGCGGAGGAACCTGTAGATTTGGGTTGGTTCTGTAAATGAATATGAAGTTACATGATCAGCGAATTTATTGACTTAAATGGGAGATTGTATCTATAAATCTGAGTTCCTACTTGCTTTTTGACACAGTGACATTTTTCGAATTCCACCAGTATGTTGGAATGTAGCCAGCATGCAAGGACATAAGAAATCAATCCCCTCCGAGTTGTTGTGTGATATAGTGAGAAATGACATTGCTCAAAAAAAGTTTGTAAACATTTAACTATACAGAAACACTTATAGAATCCTAGACTCAAACTTTTAAAGATGTAAGAGATATGAAAAAAAAAAATCTCGTTGAAAAAGCCGGACGTGCAGTTTTTGGGAGGAAAGGAAACACGTGGTTCAACAGTAGCTAAAGATCGGTTAAAATATATTGACTGTAAACACATAATTGTCAATGTCAAAAAGCTTACTGGATGAGGCAGACTCGCAATTGTTTTAGTTGAAAAACGCGAACAGACACCATTCAACTGCATAAAGTTACATGTCTGTCAACCCTAAACGCTTAAATACTCGGCCTTAAACGAGGTGTCACGACACCGAAACACATCTGTAAGTTAGTTGGAGACACTGTAGGTTTTTACAGACACCGACACGAATGTAGATTTATAATAAGAACAAGGAGAAGACTGTCGCGAAACACGTCGAGAAAGAGAGCTAAACGACCTACAGATGTTAAATGATCGGGTTGAACCCCTAACCCCGACGCAACCCCTTCGTGGTGTCACAATCTCTTCATCATCATCATCAAAGCTTAGACCGACGCTGAATCCTAACATTTAAATTCCCTAAACTTTGGGCGACATCGACTCACTTTCGAAGGCCTGCAGGAACAACTCGTGGTCGGCTCGGATCAGCTCCATGTTGGGCTTCTTGGCAGCAGCAGCGGCAGCAGCCGTCGCGGCGGAGGACGAGTACACCCCGCCGTTGGCTTTTCCTCCAGAACCGTAACCCACCGGACCCGAACCGTCGTGACTCCCAGCCGAAGAGCCGTGCTTGTGCGGAGCCATTTCCCCCCCACGAATTTAAGCCACGAAACTTGTCTTCCACGAGTGTCCGCGACGTGTAGTGGAAAAAACTCAGGTCCCCTTTCTTTGTCAAAACAAAAGAACAGGGTTTTTTTGGGGGAAAAAAACAAACAAAAACAAAACAGGCAGTTTGAACAGATAATGTTAACTCTTCATGTCAGCTGGCGTTTGTCGAGGTTCAATAGTTCACGTTTGGCCCGCTATACACAGTCTCTCTGCTGCCTTTCCGTGTGTTTTTAGCTGGAAGTAAAGGTCGTTGTGTGGACTGGAAATGCGCGAAACAAGAGCAACCAGCAGCAAGCTAGGCTAGCTAGCTACACTTCCTTAGCTAGCATCAACTCCGGGTTCGCTATCTCGTACTGTCCGGTGTTGTGCCGAGTTTTCAATCCCTGCCAGATTTCCACTCACCTTCGCGTGAACCCGTGTTGTCACCTCGTTCCGGTGTTATGCCGAAATGTCACCCCCTGCCAGAATTTCGTCACAACACCGGCAGTGGAAATGGTCAGCGGGCTGGAATGGGAAAAAAAGGTGACGGTCACCAGGGCCGCGGCTCCCGGTGCCAATTTACAAAGCATAGAAATGACATATATTCTCAATGTTTTCTGCAATGTCCAAAAATAAGCCACATTATCACCTGCTGGCAAGTTCAGGTAGTAGCAACTTCCTCTTTGGTTTATCTTGAAAGAACCCGCCTTCGAACGGTGTTACCCAATCAGGGTACATGTTTGGAAAGGTGAGAGTTGTCATTGGTGCATATTTTCGCCGGTCTTGGAAGCGTCACGTTTGGTAGAGGACGTGTATTTGCCGCTCAGATGGCCTGGATGAACTTCTGAAAAAAAATCTGTTAAAAACAGATTACATTCTTTCATCACACTCCTCAAAATGAATTATTTCATCAACAGACCACTCACGTTATTTTGCTTCATTTTCTTTGCACTATAACAAATCATATTTGGCATGGGCTTTCCTAAAAAAACGAAATAGTGGTTGAAAAATACTGTACTTTTGGGGATGTGTCCACGAACGGTTTTGTGGGAAGTATTGTAGACAGGTTGGGACAGGGCCAAGCCTCGGAGATAACCTGCCCTGAAATGGTTTATTGTAAACACAATACCACATCATTATACAGGACATGCACTAGAATGAACTATATTCACTGACCCCAAAACATAATGAGGACTAAAATAGCAAACAGGCACACAGTACTTGCAAGGCATTGCTACATATTTTCCTCAGCTGGCTCAGTTGCAACTGCGTTGTCAAAGTACCCCTTCAGCCTATAGATCACATGGAAATTAATACACTGAAAGTAGGTATTAGAAGGTATTGAAATGCTTCAAAATGTGGGATTTTTAAATTTGCAAAATAGAGCTTCCTGTAATTTGAGAAATCAATAGAGCATGGTCTATTTAGAAAAGCATATGGCAGACACAGACTTAAGCCTAAAAATAATTAATAAAAAAAACAATGTACTCCATTGGAACATGAAAAAGAAGGGTAAAGATCCAAAACGGTGTACTGGCAATGAATTTTAATTATTGGAACTGTATCTAAAATTTTCCAGATAGATCTACCCTAACTGAAATTGAAGCAGTTTTCTCATGTTTTGTTCATTGTGGGCGACCACTATTAAAACCAATAACCTGTTCATTCACAATTAAAGCATATCTAATTGTTCTTGACAATGTTCCTGAACAATTGAAAAAAGAAAAGTGAATAATGATTAGTATGATTTATTATGCAAACATGATGTATTCTCTTTTACTATGGCCAGCATATTGGTTTGTCAAGGTAACCTACAGTAGTACATACACAGGCAATGAACCCCAAAAGGTGAGTAGTTAAAATAGTAAATAATACAATTACAAAAGCATGATTTAAAAAGCATGTCATTAAACCAACATCCAAATATGTGAGAGAAACACAAGAAAAAATGGATAGCAAAATAAACAAAGCAGACAAGACTATATAAATAAAACGACCTATAAAAATCCTCATTCAGAGTGACAATTAACACAAAAACCAAGTGAGTCACATATTAAAGATGAATAAATTAGCAGTCTTTAAATATCTAAACAATGTTTTTCAATGTTCTCTTAATCCAGATCTATTTGACCAACAAGGCATAGCATACAAACCAAGGATAATTAAAAGAACACATCAGCGCTTAGCCAAAGTCATTTTCAGGTTTTGGAATTGCTTATAACCTCTACCACAGGCAACAAGATTATTTCCAATCAAACCAACTCTACAAGCTAGGACCATTTTCCTTACACATTAGAAGGATGTGTGTTGAATGAAAATGATGAATTTAAACCCAGTCTGTCTCTGTCACACTTATTAACCACAAATTACCAAATTTCATACCGGTACTAAATGTGGGACTCGGAGGACAGTTTAAAGGCCTTGGACAGTCTTTGAGAGCATGAATGACATTTGGACATATCCTTGGTTAGAGCAGCCAAGGTCAGCCGGTTTCAATGTTTTCTCCACAGTATGTAGGTCATGAGCAGGACCAGGCCTGCCGACAGAACTGCGATCACACACTGGTGGATGGACAGGACGTTCTCCAGCGCGTGGATCCTCTCCTCCATGGCAGTGGTGTGGAAGTGGTCGTAGATGCCTGCTCCAATGCTCCACACCGCCCATACAGCATCTACCAGCAGTGGCATGGTGGAGCAGAGAGGGAAGTTCAAGCGCAGGGCAGCAGACGGGTGTAATTTGCAGGGCTTTGACAAATACTGAAATGAACAGACAAATAGTATCAATGGAATGGCACAGAAGCAGAATTTCATTCAAAATCTGTGTTTTAACAATACGAAAATATACTATGATTTCTACACAAACTACACATTTTTTTGCTATTGACCTCAACATATGGCCTGCCCTGTTACTTAACATATAACAGACGCTAACTGAATTTTCAGATGGGCAATAATACGAATTTGTTTCTGATCTAGTAGATGGAGTGCTAGAATAGTTTTTGGCCCTGGCTCTGACAGTGGGCTACGTCTGTGCTGATGGCTCCAGGCCTACACAAAGAATCACCGAACGTGAAGGCAGGATTTCCACCCTTTATCGAATAAAGGATGACGAACAGTTTCTGGACTCAATGTTGCCACCGTCTACCCGCATGGCTGCCCTGGACGCAGATGCAACTATCCCCTGGAATGGCAATCAGGTGCCTGTGACAACCAAATGGGAAAAACTAGGCGCTAAACCGAAAGCCGAGGCCAATGTCAACTTCTGCCCCAGGGATGACTAACACAGAGCAGTTTAATCACTGGAGATTTTAATATTCATATGGATATCCCCACAGATCCTAAAACTGTTGATATAACAAGGCTACTAAACTCCTTTGATTGTATTCAGCATGTGTTTGGCTCCACTCATAAACACGGCCATACTCTAGACTTGGTCATTTCACATTTAGACATCAAGGTCCTTCAAATAGCTGATGTAGCAATGTCTGACCATTAGTGTCTTCTTTGAAATGTCACTCTGTACCAACAAAAGGACTGATAAGAGGACTGTTACCAAGCGTTATCTTACTGATGATTCTGCTGCAGCCTTCATGAATCTTATGCTCTCTCTCCCTCCCCTTCCTGTGATACATTAGTTGAGAATTTAAATTCTAGACTGACACACTGTATTAACACTGTTGCCCCATGGAAAACCAAAACTGTCGCAGGTAAAGTTTGAGCCCCTGGAGGAACACAAATGTTATTTTAAAACTAAAAAGAGAACGCAGAAGAGCAGAATGGACACGGAGATGCACCAGGCTGACAGTACACCAGGCTATTTCTAAAAATATTTTGAAAAAGTTTAATAATGAAAAGACGCTAGCAAGGAGATCTTATTTCTCAAGGATGACTGACAATCACAAAGACAACCCAAAATTCCTTTTTTCAACCACTGATGGACTGATTAACTCCTCCCCTCACATCTCATCTGAACTCCTATCATCTGATAAATGCAATGAGTTTGCAGCATTCTTTAGTAATAAAATTAAGGCTATCAGAGATAACATAGAGAACACTGTGCCTCCAAGGATGGCTACTGTTCCACCGCATGGAAGTGCAAACAGCAGCATGTCTGATTTTTCAGCTGTTGATTTTAACACACTAAACACAGTAATGTGACGCCTGAAATCTTCAAGTTGTCCTCTTGATCTAACGCCAACTGGCCTTTTCAAATTAGTTCAACTTGAGTTCAATATCAACAGATGTAATGATTATTGTCAATCAGTCACTACATCGTGGAATTTATCCACACAGCCTCAAAACAGCTATTGTCAGGCCTCTGCTGAAAAAAAGCAATCTTGACTCCTCTGTGCTCGGTAACTATAGACTAATCTCTAACCTTGCCTTTATTGGCAAAACAATTAAGAAAGTAGTATCCATCCAGTTAATAGACTATCTCCATACAAATAATCTTATAGGTATTTCAGTCTGGATTTCGGGCCTGCCATAGCACTGACACAGCACTCATTAAGGTGCTAAACGATCTGAGAGTTAATAGAGATTCAGGTAACCTCTCTATATTGGTTTTCTTAGGTCTTTGTGCTGCCTTTGATACGGTTGACCATGACATACTACTTGACTGGGTTGGCCTCTTTGACACCGACTTAAACTGGATTAGATCATACTTAGCTGGTCCTGAATACTATGTTGCCTTAAGCACTCATGTTTCTGAGCGTCATGCCATATCACACAGAGTCCCCCAAGGCTCGATTCTAGGCCCGTTATTATTTAATCTATATATGCTTCCGCTAGCTAGTATTATCAATAAACATAACATTAGCTTCCAGATGACACTCGGCTATACCTGTCGTTAGCACTTGTTGCCCACAAGTCTATCAGCTCCCTACTTGGCTGTATGAATGACATAAACCTGTGTCTCAGAACCTTCTACAGTTAAACAAAGACAAGACAGAGGTCCTTGTTATTGGAAATGAAACACAAAGAAAAGATTTGTTACCCTATTTAGACTCCATGAGTCTGAAGGCCAAAAACCACATCAGAAATCTAGGAGTTATCTTCGATAGTGATCCAAGTTTCAATAACCACATCAACAGTATATTATCACCTCGGAAATAACTCTAAAGTCTGTGACATTATCTCCACTGCCGAAAAACACATACATGCTTTTGTGTCTGGCAGACTCGATTACTGTAATTACTTTTATCTGGTCTACCCAAGAAGTCCATTATGAACCTGCAAGGTCAGAATGCTGCTGCTAGGATCCTAACATGAACTAAAATGAGGGATCATATCACACCATCACCATCTAAAATCCTCTAAAATCCCTTCATTGGTTACCCGTATCTTTTAGAATTGATTTTAAGATTCTCTTATTAATTTTTAAATGTCTTTATGGTCTTGCCCCACTTTACTTCAGTGATGTGATTGTGGATTGTGGACATTCCAGCTAGATTACTTAGATCATCTGACAGCACTATGCTGGCCATTCCTAGAACCTGGATGAAAAGTGGGGAATCTACTTTTAGTTCCTACAGCCCCAAACTCTGGAATTCTCTCCCAGAAAACCTTTGAGCCATCAACACTCTCAGCAGTTTTAAAAAGAAACTTGAAACACATATTTACTGTCGCTTTCAACTAGGGTTTAACACATTCTATTTAATCTTTATTATGTCCTTCATTCGAAATTTTCTGGGTTTTTTTTTCTTTTTTACTTACTACTTGTTTTTTTATTATTCTTTTTTATTAAACCCATTCTGGTTTTGCTATTTTTTGCTATTTTCTGTAAAGCACTTGGTAAGCTTTGATTTAAAATGTGCTATACAAATAAAGTTGTATTATTATGATATATTATTATTATTATTACATTAACGTATACTGAAAATAGGATGTTTATTCACTTATTATGCCATTTACAACTCATTATTCCCATCATAAAGTAAGTGTGCGGCAAGATGTTTTGAAAGAATCTAACGTTAGCTGGCTGGAATGCTGCTGTTTAACACCAACATAAAGCAAAAGAGATCAAGTGAAGCATGAAACAGCCCATGTCTGCAGCTGCAAGCTAGCTAAACGTGAAGATAAATACTTGCACATAAAATATAAATATTGAAGGGACCCTGTTAGCAAGCTAACGTTTCCTCCGAGGCACATGTTGTTCTCATCCAACTAGCTAACTTCACATAATTCCTAGCATGCCGTATAACGTTAACATTGCGTTTTTAAAAGCAAAGTAACCCTTACCACATGTGTGGTGAATTACACAGCAAATACACTGATCGCCCAATCTGCAGGATTTCTCGCGTCAGCTACATTCACCTGCAACTTCCATGTCAACCTGATTTCATGTTTAAGCCAAAAACACAAACCAGGAAAAGCCCGAATAAAAATCCCATCTGTCATCCGCCGCACATCCGGTGTGATGGCTGCTCGCACATCGCAGCATCTCGTATTCTTGCTCATCTGGCGAAGCTACTCGGTGAAATAAACCCCTCCGTATTAAAGAAATCTTTTTTTAAATGTAAAACCGATCATATAATATACATTACAAATGGAATACACGCAACCGCCCTGGAGGTTAACCGGGTTGGAATAGCTGTGTTTTCTCCCTGCCTTATCACCAGGCGCGGTGGCCAAGTGGTAAGGCGTCGGTCTCGTAAACCGAAGATCGCGGGTTCGAACCCCGTCCGTGCCTTGGTTACCAGGCGTGGTATCTTCTT
Organism: Polymixia japonica; assembly: GCA_900302305.1. NCBI lineage: Eukaryota > Metazoa > Chordata > Actinopteri > Polymixiiformes > Polymixiidae > Polymixia > Polymixia japonica. Next base: position 3,262 of record OMKK01035783.1, on the reverse strand, counting down.
TTCATCTTTGTAATTTCTCCTACTGCAAGAATGTGCAGGACAACATTGAGATGTCAAAGAAAGAAAGAAAGAAATGTGTGCAGCTACCAATACACACAGGACGTGTGGCCTGTCTGTTTGAAATGCTTTCCAATTGTTTTCAATTTCAAATCAGAAATTCATATGGTTAAGAAATAAACATACCTTTGGGGGAATGGTTAATATTTACTTTAATCCCAGCGAACCAGACTAACCGCTAAGGAATACTGTTCGAGCAAGTGCTTTAAGGTCCACTAGAGAGTGCCAAAGGCACACAGACATGCAGACACACAAACACACACACAAGTCAATGAAGCAATACATCTGTATATGCAATTATTGCTTGCTTCACTAGTAATCTAATTTGCGAAATATAAATTCTGTATCGAATATCTGAGAAAACGTGCACATTTCACGCCAGACATCATACGCCCCCCCACCCCACCCCTATTAAATGTCGACTTACAGTTAAACACCAAAGTTGAAATATTCGCCTCGGAGATATTCTGAATACTTCACAAGGTCATGTGCTGTTCTATTATGAGGACGATTAAGAGGAGTCAGTCAGTCAATAATTGAACTGATTGATGTTTTACACATTTTAAATATCCCAGGCCTATTTATCCACTCGGTGGCAATAGTTTGATATACATTGGGAACTCGACCTCACCTCTTTAAATTCCAATTTTGGGAGGGCCAGAGGAGGAGGTTTCTCTCGCTGAGTACAGGAGGTCTGTGCAGCATGTTGCACCGATCAGACAGGACTGATGGACTAACCCGGTGAAATACTCGCTACGAGTCATCTGAAGCTGGAAAAACAGGCGGATATTTGAAAAGCAGCTAGATTTAGTACAAAAAGGGTACGCGTGGCAGGTGCCATACATAACTCCCAGGCTACTGAACAACATGTATAGACAGCCAGAGTTAATTGATTTAGCCCACTACCCCATTGGATTTTGGAAGTTGACATTTTCCATTGGACAGTTTAATAATGTTTGTTTTAGAAGAGCCAGAATATTTGCTTGTGGTCACTGTGCCATATAGGCTACTAAATAGCGCGTCGTTTTGATGTCAAACAGGTGAGACAGAGCACAACAAATCGATCAGTAAACCGCGTTTGCAATCAACAGGTGAGTACAATGAATTTCACACCACCAGGTCAAGAATAACAGTAGGGAATTCATGTCATTCAGTAATCTCACCTAATTTACTTTTGTTATATAGCTTTATATTTTATGTCACTTATCTCTTACATAGCCTACATCTGCCATCACCTCATATTCGTGAATAACTTATTATCTACGTCATATTTCCACTGTATTCCTTCCTAACTTTGTTTTATATAGGCTACTCAAATACTGACAGGAGAAATAAGAAGAAAAAACATACTTGGCACACTTCTCACATCATAGCTAGCTCCACTGTGTGATTTTTGTATAATTTCAGCCTTTAGTTGTTAAAATGGGTCACAGACTGACCTGAGCCCTGCAATCCCGATTGACCAATGAACATTCAGATGAAGGCTGTCAGTCAAGTCACGGGCATGGGAGCCCACAGTTTGGGGAAATGGCACCTAAATGTTGTGCTGATAAAGGTCATACGTTGTATATGTAAGAAATATACTTTGACCATCCGGGATCAAAATGAGTGGTTTAAAAAATACTGACATATTTGCCTTTAGTGATGGTATTTAGAGCGACAGTGGCCCGTAGTATAATAAGCTGACGTTTGGTGATGAGTATGGTGTGTCAGAGGGTGGGCCTTTGGCGGCAAGGTGAGCTGTGTGAAAGCCTCTCAACTGGCCTACAAAGTCCCAGTTTCTGGCTCACAGGATCAACTACGCTACCACAACGTTGGTACCCCCTTTGGATTAGATCAGTGCCCCCCCCACTCTGATGTAATGCTAACCTGTGTGTTACGTAATACTGAATTTTAGGCCTCGTTGTTTGTGATATGTGTGGTAAACATGTATATGAGAGAGAGAGAGAGAGAGAGAGAGAGAGACAGAGAGAGACAGAGAGAGAGAGAGAGAATGATGTCAGTGTCTATATCTGGTGCATAGTCTTCACAACCATGTGAGGTAATGGTCTTCACACCTTGCTCCAAATTTGCAACGAGAACTTCGGCATGCCAAAAACCTACAAATCATCTATTAAAATAGAAGGCACAGGACATGAAGGATGATAGATGATGCTGTATATGAAATCTGATATAAAGGGAGTGGCCCCTTTAACAAGCATGTGGAGCTGTTGATGCTGATGTTTAAGGAGTCTACATCAATATCGTTGCTCAATGAGCTAGCTTGCGCTGGGTAGTGGTTTCTCTAAAGTATCATCAAAGTTTTCTTCACACAATTCTAGTAGGTAGCAATGATTCTAGGAAACATTGCAAGGGGAAAGTAATACCTATTTACTACTTGACAGTTTACTCCCTAGCTTTGGGTGTTTGTGGGGAAGTGGTTCCAATATAAGATCAACAACCCAGCAGCTATCAGCTGGTGCCGGGCTCTGGCTGGGACCCAGTTCCACTGGTTAGATTGGTGATGTTAAACAGAGGGGCTGACGGCCTGCTCTACATGCCAAGTGTTTCTCAGAAATGTCTAGCAAATACTCACAGCATGTTGATTATCCCAGTCACAGGAGTTTGTTAAAGTGTTACTCCGGGACTGTTGGTAATCAGGGATTTGAGCATGAATTAAGTTGACTGGTGTTTTATTTTTACACTTCAGCCATTCAGCTGGCATTCTTCTCCAGAGCAACTTGAAATGACTGCAACAATAGAAGAAGATTCAACTCCTAGATCTCAAATATTACAAGCGACATTACAATCACTAACGTAAGGAGTACCTTGGTAATATTCCTGTGACCCTAGAAGTTTTAGGAAACTTTAAGAGGGAGGATAACAGGATTTTGTATCAGTTCTGGTCCGGAGCGTATTAGATCAAGTAGATGAGGTAGATATCTGGAGTTTCAGGGGGTTGAGTTGGATGTGACACACTTCTTGAAGAGACGGGTTTCGAAGTTGCAGCGGGAGATTGGGAGTGATTCTGTTGTCCTGACTGGAGTGGCAAGGTCATTCCATCATTAGGGAGTCAGGGGAGAGAAGACCCAAGGCCGTCTCGAGCTAAGAGGACTGTGTGTGTGTGTGTGTGTGTGTAGCGTGTGTGTGTGTGTGCGATGGAGACAGTAACTCAAGGCGGACGCGTGAACCAGGGTCGACTGCAGGAATAACGGTATGTGAACAC
>OMKK01035779.1:0-13678 GCA_900302305.1 Polymixia japonica | reverse complement strand
TGTACCTCACAATTTAGATGCCTTGCCTGTGTAACCTACATACCTTTGCAATCTACTCAATCTTACCTGGTGGTGTTTATTTAATTATTGTGACTAGTGTGTGTGTGACTTTGGGAAAGTTGGTAAAGGGAAGCCAAACTTCCCTGAAACATGCCTGGTGCCAGTGGAATACAGGGACTTGGATAGGGGGATAGCATGACTCAGCATGGCAACCCTACACACGCTCAGCTAGCTTGTGTGTATGTGGGGTCACACTACGCAGAAAGCAGTGGCAGGTGCTGCTGAAAGCTTCCCAGCGAAATATAAACAGTGGTTCATCTGCAATCATGGCAGGCAAGAGAGCATTAGTAATCCTATCCAAAGGTGCAGAGGAGATGGAAACTGTTATTCCTGTGGACATCATGCGTAGAGCTGGGGTTTGTATTTGTACTTACTTTATCTTAGCTAAGTTAGCTAATGGCAATAATAATAGCTGACGTAACTTCAATGTTAGCCTAGCTGTCTTGCATCCACAGTCGCCGGCATTTTAGCCCTTCCTTGGTGTTCAAAACAGTTATGACATGAATAATGGAAATGTGCAACGATCTTACGCTAGCACGCTTGCTAGCTTTGACTTGCTAATGTTAGCAACAAGTAATCCCAAGATCGGTAGTTGTCTGTTCTTTAATACTACTTTTTTACTGTGGTAGTTAACCAACCCTAAGCAATCTGTTAATCGTTGGCACACACGCACAACTTGAAAAATGAGTGTCAAGGCCGGTGTAAATGCTAAAGTTCAGCGTCACTGTATCTCTCAAACATGTGACATCTTTCAAAACAAAACTCGCGATGAAGCGTTTTTACAGACAGCACCCCAAGAACACACTAAGTATCATTAAAATACTAATGAAATGCTTTTTGTAATGTTCCCACATCCTGTAGATTGCTGTCACTGTGGCAGGACTAACGGGCAAAGAACCAGTCCAGTGCAGCAGAAATGTCATGATTTGTCCTGATGCCAGCCTGGAGGATGCCAGCAAACAGGTTAGACCCATCATTCCCATACTGTCATTCTATATTAAAACAGTAGCCTAAGCCTGGGGTTATGGTTTCAGAGCCAATATTTTGTATTGTAAGTATTATCAATCAAACACAATGGATGGTGGTGTTATGCAGTTTTCAACCTTGTTTGCCTCCATTTGTCATGGTTTGTCTCTCAGGGTCCATATGATGTGGTGCTTCTTCCAGGAGGGATGCCAGGGGCCCAAAATTTGGCAGAGGTGAGAAATGTACAATATTTGTGTAACATTTTTCTTCATATGTTTAATCTGCCTACTCCCAACAGTAGTTCTTCATGAAAACTCTGAATCAATTTGTTTCCTATTGACATATCACATAAAGCGAGAGGAATTAAAAGCAGTGGCAGAAAACAGTATACTGTACATGTCCAACATCCTAAAAACCTAACAGCATGTCATCATCCATATGTCTGTGGGTAGCGTACACACCAAGTCTACATCAGTCACGTCTTGGCTGCATTTTGTAATCATCTGTCTCTGGCAATCTCTTTAATCAATGCTTCTGTCTACACCTGGTCTGCATAGGTACGCGACTCAGCTCCGTCATACACATGCTACTCCAACCTGCTCCGTCTTTTTACACTTCAAGTCTTTTTTTCCCCCCTACAAACACATGTAAACGCACCAGTAACGGACAGTATTCGGCTGCTCGTGCAATGCACTTAATTTCACACTCGCAACTAAAACAGAACCAGTGTGGACACATTAACAGAACTAACTAACAGAAGCCTCATGTGAGACGTGCTGCTCTCGTGACACAAACGACGTAGACTTGGTGTAACGACTCATGTGAGACGCTTACTATACGTGCCGCTGATGGGCTGCTCACTCTTTTAACAAGATGTTGTTTGGGCTTCAGAAATGAGAGTACAGATATACCTCAATGTTATACTTCCATCATATTGGAAAGTGATTGACTCTACTAGAAACCCCCTAATGGATCTCATTTACCCTCCCACAAGGAGATTTTTATAGCAATCTCACCACACACAGAGAAGTCACAGTCATTGTACGTGGCCCTCGAATCATTCATTGTGTTTTTGCTTTTTATGCCTAGTCTCCTGCTGTGAAGGAGGTACTGAAGGATCAAGATGGCAGGAAAGGGATGATTGCAGCAATCTGTGCAGGTACAATTCACCCACTAAACTGAAGTGATTTGTATTAAACTAGTGTGATACTGTAATTTCAGTATTACCTTCAGCCTCTGCTCTTTATAGAGACACCTGCATACATTTTAACATGTTTAAAAATTAGATGGGATATGCTGTGAGATTGTACCATCATATTATGGCCTTGATTCAGGAAGCTGTAAATTAGTCATATTACACAAGTCGGAGAGCACTTTAGAATATATTACACTAGATGCAGTACCAGAAGCATACTTTCATCAATAATAAAATGTATTGAAACTTTTTTGTCTTTTTACCACCAAATCAAAATTTTAATACAATCAAGCAGTGTGAATTAATGAACTGTGTATGCATGCAACTACTGTGTGACCTGCAAACAATGAGACAAAGAGTGATGTGCTTAAAGGTGCTATCTGTAAGATTGACACTCCAGTGTTGGTGAAGTGAACTACAATAACAAACCAAAACAAGAACCCTAGTGTTCCAGCTTGTGCAAGTTGAGGGTAGGGGCTGTTTGACGGCTGTCAAAGCAAAACAAAAACTATGAAGAGGGAAATGGCGCCACTGAAGCACAATCAAAACAGAGAAAGAATAAAAATATATATATATAGATATTATGATACAATGTGGTAATTTGACTTTGTATTTGATTTTAACATATTAAAGTGTTCTAAATTAATGGGGATTTTGATTTACACATAACTGGTATTATCTCTCCTTGACAGAAAATAGTAGATAGCAGAAGATTTTTACTTAGAAATAATGGACATGGCAGATTATCATGGGAATAAAACATTAACACTGTAATAACTATGTGCTCAGGTTATACTAGTCTTACATGAATAGGGTTTACCATACACATCAACCACTTTATTCTGTGGTTCACAGATTCCCTAAATGAGCCTGTTTCTTTGACGTGGTCATATTTTATATTTAACTGCTTTTCTCTTATGTTAATTCTAGAAATAATGTGGCATTATCATTTTCCATCAACATGCCAGCTTGTTTGTTTTTACCTTATGGTTTTTAACAGACTATTAAGAGATTCTGTCCACTTGTGCACACCTGGCATATAGACTAAAAGGTTGAGTGTTTGATTAATAACAGCCACTGAGCAACTCCACAACCACTGATATTTTATTTGACAGCTTGTGCTGGCAAAGGACACTGGAAGGACATTTTGAATGGGGACAGGGGACCCATGTGGCAGAGTGGAGTGAAGGGCGTCCTAGAAAAATGACTGAAATCCTCACAGGAATATACAGTGTAATGAACCTGCCAGCAAGAGTAGCCTACCAGTCGCTAGACTTATTATCCTGCCTTAATGTGAGGATGACTTTCGTGACATATTTTGTGAAAAGAGGTTGTTTGAAAAGAATCCGATTGAACACCAGTATAATAAGTAACCATTCATTGAATATTAGTAACAAAAATGAGCAGGATCATTTTAGCTCCTCAACGCAAACTAATATTATTCAACTGCAAATAGGATCATGTAAATCCTCATTGCTCATGGTAGCACATCACCCTGGGAAAATGTACATGGATCATAGAAACGTAGTTTTTAGGATTCATCAAAGAGAAGAGAGGGGGATGCACATTGTTGCCCTCCTTTCCATCGTCAGCCACGCTGTGTAGCTCTGTGACGGTCTCTCTCCCAGAGTGGTGTCTTCTGGGTGGAGACTGGCTGTAACAGGAGTAGCTTGGCTTTAACTGCTTCTCTGCCAGGGAAAACTGTAAACCTTAGACTGCATGGGAAGGCAGCCAAGGAGAATAATCAATAACTTTCTATTTATTAACAGTCTTTGGATGAGCTCACTGCAGTGCTAGGACATTGCCAAAGTTAATGCAGCGGCAGACAAAGTCTCCAGCCTCTGATTTATTTATTTTTTGTGTGGTGTGGGGTCTTTGATTTACAGTAGATTGAAACTTTATACATGCTTATTCTTAGACACAGTTTATAGTTGGGCATGACTTTCAGAGGTTATCACATAAATCTTTTCTACTGTGCAAGCGTGTTATTCAATCACTTCCTGTTAACAGTTGCAATACATAACATGCACTAAGAATATTTTCTGTTTTGTAATTTTATATGTTTAAGGGTGTTGGAGTAATCGCTTTTTGTTTTGTAGAGGAACATGTCTTGATGCTGCTGTTCCCTCGAAGGGATGTGTATACTTTGTGTGAAGACTCATACTGACACTAACAATAGCGTTTGTTAAGCTTTGCTTACGAAGGGAAGTTGACTGAATTAAACTTTATGAAACTAATCTGCCCTTCCACAGGTCCCACAGCTCTTCTGGCCCATGGTATTGGGTATGGAAGCACAGTCACCACCCATCCTGGCATGAAGGACAAGATGATGACCGGAGGTACTAATAGACAGACCTTTTATTAACAAAAGTGTAAAAGATCAGTTTAAACATTCTGTTAGTGGTTTTAGGCTTAGCTGCTGGGGCTTGCAGATACTCAATGTATTGTAATTATTCATAACTGTCAGCAGATGGCGCTGTAATAGCTGTTTCTTGCCTGTAAAGCATTATTATGCAGTAGAGGAGAGTACACCACACGGAGGTGAAAGCTGATGTAGGAATTTCTGACAGAACATACTAGAATTCTGTCAGTTAAAGTGGCATTAGGTTTTCTATGTATAAGTGCAGTAAATACAATGTCTTCCATGACTTATGTGTGGCTTTTGGGCTGCAGCTTGAGGTAACCCTCACAACTTTATTCACTTCTTTTATTTCTTCTTTTTTTCTAGATCACTATAAATATTCAGAGGCTCGAGTACAGAAGGATGGCCATTACATCACCAGCCGTGGGCCAGGGACCAGTTTTGAGTTTGCCCTAACCATTGTAGAGGAACTCATGGGGGCTGAGGTTGCAGCTCAAGTCAAAGCACCTCTTATGATGAAAGACTAAGAAATTGTTTTGCTGTTCACTTCAGCCACTAACCTTCAAGCAGCACTATCAGCTATAACAACCTGGCAATATCAAGTCAACTAATCATATTAAGCACCAATAATACAAAAGCATTGGTGGCAAATGATTCTCACCAAGGGAGATATAACTATTTGTTCATGATGGGTTGTTATGCTCTCTGTTATGCTCTCAGTTGGCGATGCACTTTAAAATTGTTGAATCGATATTATTTTTACGTTATAGTACTTTTTCAAAGTATATAAATGGCTAGTTGATTATTTGGATACATTTGAACGTGACATTTTGCAAGTTGCCCTTATTAAAACGTTGATGTGCTGCGCCTCTTTTTGTCTTGCTCTTTCCTACATTAATATCAGAGGTCATTGTGACATTAATTTGACACGGCTGCGATACTTGAGGAACTATTTTTATGGCAATTATCTGACATCTAAAAATACATAACGTACTGCATGACTAAGTCTCAGTAGGCAGAACGCGGGAAACACGGAATCGGAATAAATTGGCAGTTAATTTGGCCAATGAGCGCTTGTGTGTGCTTTGCAATTAAACATTGACGCCCAATGACAGCACGTCCGCAGCCGACGGGGCCGGGCTCTGCCGCGACGCGTGGTAGCTGTGTCAATGCAATAAACACCAGAAGGCTGCTTTTACACACTTAAAAAAGAGATTAGAGAACAAGATTTCGCCAAAGGTAAGAGTACAAGTTATACAGCTCTCGAGTAAATACGTGTGACGTTTTGTCTTCGATTTCTATAATAGTCAAAGTCTAATCCTTCAAAGATATGTGCGAGTCCCTTCAAAGGATTTCAGATTTGCTGTTACTTGCTGTTACTTACCAGTCTTGTACTTAATCTCGTTAGTATGTCAAGAAGTGATAAAACAAACATTATAACGTTAACGTTAGCTGATATACATATATATATACACGCTGCTACAACAACATCGCCCGGTGTCGTGGCGTTGAGTAGAGTGGATATTGTGCAGCGCTGAATTGATTAGCCAACGTTAGCTAGTCTAGCGGTGTAAGTTATGGATCGGCATCCGTCTCCCAAATTAGCCAGCCGGGGCAACGTTAACGTTCTGTGACGTCTCGCCGTTCCAAGACGACAACCCACGCCGCTGAAATCGGAGAGACGTTCTTTGCGTTAAAGGTGTCTTGAGATCATGTTAGCCGGCTCTGCGGTTTTGAACCGACGCGCAGACGTCAGACCCAGAAGCTCTCCATCCCCGAGCGGTTGCAGTCTGCGCTACAGACGCTACTGACACGGTGCGGAGGGCGAAGCGAGATGAATTCTTCATTCTGAGACCGTCAATGTCACGACGGGGGAAAATGCGCTGATTAACTCGTAAACGATGAACTGGACTACAGTTGAATGCAAAAACACGAAATGATATGTTGCATTGGGTTCATGCTCCAAATATGGGTCACTAGAATGTCATAATCTGGAGGTTGAGGAATGTTTGTATGGACTCATTCTTTATCATCAGAAATATTGATCTGCGTAGTTCATAGATTTATATGCATATGTTATATTTTCAAAATGGAAATGAAAAGTATTCGAGCAGAGCCTTTCTGATTGAAGCAGCATTTTGTAATATGGGCTTCATCACGGAGGCAGATCTATCGAAACTAGGCATGCATGATTATTCTTTCATTTTCTCTTTAATGCATAGAATGGAAAGAATAAGTGTTAGTCTCACCTCTTTGACACATAGCAAATTCTTTTAGGCCAGTTGATTTACGTGCAGCTGCTGAATATCTTTCTGGTAGACTGCAGTTTCAGCTGCTGGCTGGGAAACAGAATCTTAGTCATTTCTAGCTAAGCAAACAGAAACAGAGCAGTCAGGGGTCATACAAACAAGAGGGCAGTGTTTTTTATTTTATATTTTTATCTACCACTGTACACGGGTCTAACAAGCAACCAAACAAAACCCCTCCAGGCTTAAAGAGTCAGAAGATGCGTCAGGAGAGCACTCTGTTCTGCTGTAGTTGTTACTGTTGCTCACATTACGTCAAGATCATGCTGGTGTGTACCTGTGTACAACCATAGGCTCTGATTGCGTTATACTTGGGGTAGCCGTTCACTTGCTTTTGACTACTGCACAGTATTCAATATTTAATTGGAACTATGCCTGCCATATTGAGGCCACCATTGCTGCATTGTTTGTGCATTGTTTGTGCAACCATTGTTTTTGCCTTGTTTCAAAATAAAGAACTAACCTATCCATACTCCCAGAGACATTGGTCATCGATGCTGGATAACATAGTCTAAGGACAATCACATAGCACGTTCTCATTAATGCCCCAATGTTTTTCAGTTGGATATTTCTGGAATGTTAACATTTTGCGCTGTTGCACATAACATGTTAGAATTATTCTGCTTGAGCAGCTGTACAGTAAAGAGCTTGAGGCTCGCCTCCCTATTTCTGGACGGGGCGGAGAAGGGCGGGGTGGGGGAGGGTGATGGTGAAGTCTTTGTGCCTGAGTCATTGGTTTGGCTAATGATGCAATTAGAGTGCTGCACTTTGCATCTCTTGATTAGATCCCCTCTTTACATAGGCCTGCAGAAAATCAAACTGACTTTGCCTGCAGGTAATCAACTGACAAATTTCAGAAGGCACTTGATAATTTGCAAGCAATGATGATATCAAACAAATACTCTATTTAGGCCTAGCCACTACAATTTGGTGTGCAATGGCATAGGCAGCAAATGTATAATGCATACATCACCTCAGTCTCCTCACCCAAACTGGAATATGCATTATAGTGTCCGCTGTGATACCACTTCAAACCACTTGAAATGGGTGTAGTGCTTGTAAGCGTTGCAATGAAGTGCATTTTAATGTACAGTGTGATGTGGAATATGAAATGAGATTATTCTTCATCAGCAAATCCTACCCTTCAACAACCTATGTAAATTTAGACTAACCGACACAAGTAAACAGGGCACATTTGACCAGAGGATGTATCGTTGTCAATGATGCCTTACGGTGTAATAGAAGCCAACAGTATGTATAATGTGGGTTGCATGTTTTTGGGGGACACTGAAACATAAACTGATTAGACGGACAGTGTTTAGCCAAGCCATCACAATATCCCAGATAATTACCACTCAGGGACTTTGATTGCCAGAAATACTGTTTGGTGGAGTCCGGACGGATGTCATCAACATCTGCAGAGTGATTTCTGTGAGTTTATCTCTGGGAGAGATTATGACTAGGTAATTGCAGAGATCCATTAGTCTTACATCTAGAACATTTCCAAATGCGAGGGTTAATGAGAAAGCTGAACTCTGTCATCCAGTGTAGCACTCATCACTGTCAGTTATTAGGCTGTCTGCACTGCTCCTGTGATCATGTTATTAGTAATTCCATAAACAAAATAAACTAAGGGCTACAGGGTTATTTGTGTACATGCATCAAAGTTTTATATCTTACAGGTGCTACATTTAGAATTCTCTCAATTTACTGCTGCAAAACTAGTTGTTTGTGACGCATTCTAATGTTTAAAACTTGGTTGTTGTCAAACATCTGTAGCCTCCATAATCTGCTTTGCACTTTCATCTGGTCCAATTTGAGTGTTCTTGATTTTAATTTCCTACAAACAGTTTCCAAAATTAACATTTTGGCTTACCTGCCAAGGTGGCTGGTAGATAAAAACAATTTACCAGCCAGCCAGATTTTTTTATCAGCCAAAAATATTAAATTGCTTTTTACTATTGCAGTTTGCTATTATTACTATTTAGCATGTCATCTTGGTCTTGCATGCGATTCTTAATCAGTATTATAGTAGTGTGCAGTAATAATAATAGTAACACTAACTGTATACAGAAATATTAATTCAACACTAAAGTGTAACACATTTTAATTGATAAATTCAGTGGTATTTGTGCAAGAAGGATCATTTATTAAGGAGTAAAATAAGTAAACAAGTAAAAATAAGTAACAGTAATAAGCTCAGAGTAATAATAGTAATATATATTTTTTGATTCTGTAGTAGCATGTTCAGTCTTCTTCAGACAGTTCCCTCTCAAATTTTTTCCTCCTTGCACAGTACATAATTGTGTTTCTGTTACAGTACGTGAGGTACTTGTTGCTGTCATCCGGGCAGTTGAAACAAACCCCGCTAGCTATGTGGAGATTTATTGCTGGAGTTGAGCCCCCAGGAAAGAGAAAGAAAACAGGCGAACTTCAGGCCGGAGAGACCACTGCTGCCACGGCCAACGCAAGCGCGGCCCCTCCTCGTGTCATCCATCGACACCGTCATCGTAGTACGCACGACACACGCAGCTCGGCAGATCTAGCAGATTGAAGTGACAGCAAACCAGCAGCTTTCTCCAGCGTGTGTAGGAAATTCACTCTTTTTCTACTGGCCAGAGTGGTGGGTGGTCTCCATAGTTTACTCACCAAAGACTAAATTTACCTGCATTTGGCAACTGGCAAGTGTTAATTTTGGACCCTGCCTACAAAACCTGAAAAATCCCCCCTGGTGGATTGGTAAATTATGCATTGCAGAGCAGTGAGGAGGGGGATGACGACATACTGTAAAGGTATATTCATAAAGCACTGCAGGCGATATAGGGTAGCTTGCCTTTGGTCATTGTAACATTTGACAATGGTATATTTATAAAAATCCTAAAATCCTATCTGGGTTAACCATGAGTTTAGACCCATTTTCCTTTATGATTGACTACAGTAGATCATGGCAGTTAGCTAACTTTTGCTGTCCACTGGCCAGAATGGATAAACTGTTTTACCAAACAACAAGATTTGTAGAATAGAAAAGGAACTCTATAAAATGACTGTTTACCTGGCAAAGTGACTAGTGTAGTATACTAACTTCTGAGCCACAACCAGAACTTTAACAGAGATTGGCTTGTGATAGTTTAATTGTGATAGGCAAGATGTTTCCCACACTTCATCTGAGGATTACAGAAGGGAATATCGGATAGCGCAGACTGATTATTAAATGATTGTGTCATTTCTGCCTTGAAGCTGAATTCTATTTCTATAGCATAATTATTCTCCAATTATGATCTCCTGATATAGACTAGCTCACATCCCTACAGTCCTTACAGGGCCAACCTCTTCTCTCCTTCCTCTATAGCAGCAAAGAAACGGATTTAACTCGGAGTACATGGTTATCGCAGTTGCATGCCATCACTCCTTACAGTGTTGCTATTTGTCTGAAAGATCAGTCTGCTGCGTCTTGATGCTCTAATCTACCATGTCAGAGGCTGAGCGAGGATTGTGTGGCTTTCTGTGTTGTACAAGAAGTTAGAGACTAATTCCTTGCAACCTTTTAATTCGTTTGCTTAATACCTGTCGCTTGCTCTGTGCGTGGTAATCCCAGCGAGACCCGCCAGAGATGGAACACTACAGGTCCAATAGTCTTCTCTAGAGCAATCCCCAAAGGGTCACGGAGTCAACTCAACGCCGGCCTGAGCAACGACTCAATCTAGACTATTGAGGATTTGTAAACCTGTTCTCTATTTGTAGTTTTATATTAGTTGCTGTATATCTATAGTGATATAGTTTATAGCGGTATAGTTTACCTAAATTCCAGTTAAGTGTCTCCAATTAAAGGAAACATCAATGAGAGTTTTGCAGTTGGAAGCATAGGGGTTTGTTGATCACCCGTTGTTCAGTGAGGTTACCTGATCAGACTGTGGCTCTCAGATATACAGTATTTCCCTGGAACAGACGGGCCAGTGTCTTCAGCTGCCGATTATGCTTTCATATACTGTAGGACGATTCATTTTGGTATGCTTTAGCCAGATCATGTTGCCCTCAAGTCCTGCCTCTCTGTGCCAACAGAATAGAGAGGGTTAACGCTAATGGATGTTTTTTTTTTTTTTTTTTTTTTTAATGCCCAGCTGGTAGTGTGGAGCCTCTACACTACCAAGCACTAAAGCACATGGCGGGAACACAGGAGCATCGCCATTCCCTCATGCAACTGTCTAGCAAAGCTCCAGAGGCTCAAACATAATCATCATTACACTTGACACGTTCCAGTTCTACTACACTGCAGACACCGTAAAGAAAGCAGGCACATACTGTGTGAACCATGGCGGTACAGATAGGTAGGATAGATAGGAGTGAGATCTGCGGGGTCTGTGAAACTTACAGGAGACTGTGGAAAAGATTGTGTAGCAGAGTACATGGTCATTCAAGTCTAATAGTTTGCAGGGGTGGGCCCAGCTGCAGACGGTGCAACAACATCACTCAGCCAGCATGATTTTGTCCATTTAATGAAAGGCATCAGTAGGTACTTGCTATGGCAACATTGGCTGATTCTATAGAATATGACTTTTGCCTATTATAAATAATTTCACTATTGATAATAACAAATTTTTTTGAATTTGTTGGAGAAACCTCAATATCCTATGTTTATCCTATATTTGAAAGCTCTTAGGAACAGCAGCGGTTACATTGGGGTGCAGGCTAAACTGCTGGTGTGGTTACATAGCTGTCAGACTGTCTGGCAAACTACCCTCTATACTCTGTGTCACAAGCGGAGGAGCAAGGAGCCATGGAGTCGCAGCCTGACTTGAAGCTGGAGATGCTGTGACCGGGCTTGAGCTCTGACAGAGAGGCCAAGGACAGTGGTGCGCAACAGTGAAGCCATAGCAGTCCCCTCGGGCTCTGGGCTACACACACACGCACGCGCGCGCACACACACACACAGGAAAGGAAAATGCATAAACACAGTTGCAAAGGAAACTGAGCTGAACACCACACTGACACAAACATTAACGAGGAAGACCAAAAAAATTGCGACCAAAAAAATAGATAATGTGAAATTTGTCCTCCGTTGCTATTCGTCATGTTTTTACCCCTTTGGTTAAGATGTTGGTAAACAACCAGACCCAAATCTCATTAGCCCTGTTGTGTATTACCCTACACATGGTTTGTGCTAATTGGCCACTATGAACGTCCTTGGCTGACTGTGTCTAATTAGCAAAGTTGAGACTGGCCTTTGGGCCTATCCTCTGGTTTTAATGTCTTTAAAAAGGCAGTGCTATAGTACAAGCGCTAACTCATTCTACGAGCTGATACCCTATTAGTAACCACTCCCGTTTCTATTTTCAAAGTGGCCTGTAGAACCACATAATGAGACATGAAAAGGTTCCAGATTCTCAGAAGCCTGTCCTATTGATTGCTAATTAGGTTCCCTGTTAGACCACTCATTTTTTGACAGTTATGGTTTCTCATCCCATCGACTTGGTACGTGCTTTCTGGCCAAAAACGGGAGACGGGGGGTTTCTCTCAAAGTGAATGTCCTAAGAGGGAGACCGGCTTTGTATTTCCTGAACTTGGCTAACCCAGACATCTAACATGTAGCCAGGTGACTTTTCCAGCGCAACTTACTGTCAAGGAACAGCCTGTCGTTGATTTATAACGTATCAAACACACTTCCTATTTTATCCTCCGCAATCACTTCTTTTTCTACTGCCCTTTCTAGCTTACACCCTCTGTTTCACTGCATTCATGCTTACTCAATTGCTGACAGTGCAAAGGGAGTGTGTGTGTGTGTGTGTGTGAGAGAGAGATTGAGTAACGAAAAGAGGGAGGTAACGATAAAAGGGAGGGGCGTCGCCTTTAATGCATCTGCTCTCCTCAGTGACTCTCTGGGCTCACACATTCATTCTCTCTCCCCCTCTCTGCATCTTTCCTTCTTCCCTTCCTCCCTGTCCTCCCTCTCTTGTCTTTCTCGTGTTTCAGTCTTTCTTGTCCATCCGTCTTTCCGCCTGCCTGCCTGCCCGCCCGTCTGTCTGTCTATCTCTCTCTATCCATCTCACGTCAGACATACATGCTGTTCTCGCACAGACGTGTAATCTTAGGAGCATAGGACCACGTAGATTAGATCCATTCAACAGCCTTGTGTCATCTCCCATCACTCTACTCTCTTTCTCTCTCTCTCTCTCTCTCTCTCTCTGTCTGTCTGTTGTCTCTCTCTCATCCACTCGGAATTTGGCCGCTCTTCCGCTCTCCATTCAAGCCCCAGTTGGGATCGCTGCGTCAGGAATCAGCAGCAGACCGAGGTGGGTGTTGAAGTGCATCACGGCTAGCTCTGAGGCTTCATGTCTTCAGCATCTCTCTCTCTCTCTCTCTCTCTTTCTCTCTCTCTCTCTCTCTCTCTCCCTCTCCCTCCTCCTGTCTGTCAATGAGAGTCGTAACGTCTGTGTGTAGTGGAGCAGATGCCATACTATCTGAAAGCAGCAGTGTTTGTACACAGTAGGCTAGCGGAGGTATGCTGTCTCCATTTTTGGATCTCTCTCACTCTCACACGCGCACACAGTTTCTGCTGTCAATACGGTGAATGCTGCTGTGACTGCATTGAGAACCATCTTTGCATACCTTATTATATTGGAATGTATTATTCTCTCTCTCTCTCTCTCTCTGCTCTGTGCTCTTCTCTCTCTGTCATGTTTTATGCATGCCCTGTCCTCTTGAATTCTTCCCAGGGACTAGCCATGCTGTCGGATTTATAAAGAACCACCTTAAAATAGCTGGGGTGGAAGACAAGCGTGAGGGCTTGCACAC